>OY821520.1:200712384-200929884 GCA_963682025.1 Cordilura impudica | reverse complement strand
TTAAAAATTAAAAATTAAAAATTAAAAATTAAAAATTAAAAATTAAAAATTAAAAATTAAAAATTAAAAAAATTAAAAATTAAAAATTAAAATTAAAAATTAAAATTAAAAATTAAAAATTAAAATTAAAAATTAAAAATTAAAAATTAAAAATTAAAAATTAAAAATTAAAAATTAAAAATTAAAAATTAAAAATAAAAATTAAAAATTAAAAATTAAAAATTAAAAATTAAAATTAAAAATTAAAAATTAAAAATTAAAAATTAAAAAATTAAAAATTAAAAATTAAAAATTAAAAATTAAAAATTAAAAATTAAAAATTAAAATATAAAAATTAAAAATTAAAAATTAAAAATTAAAAATTAAAAATTAAAAATTAAAAATTAAAATTAAAAATTAAAAAATTAAAAATTAAAAATTAAAAATTAAAAATAAAAATTAAAAATTAAAAAATTAAAAATTAAAAATTAAAAATTAAAAATTAAAAATTAAAAATTAAAAATTAAAAATTAAAAATTAAAAATTAAAAATTAAAAATTAAAATTAAAAATTAAAAATTAAAAATTAAAAATTAAAAATTAAAATTAAAAATTAAAAATTAAAAATTAAAAATTAAAAATTAAAAATTAAAAATTAAAAATTAAAAATTAAAAATTAAAAATTAAAAATTAAAAATAAAAATTAAAAATTAAAAATTAAAAATTAAAAATTAAAAATTAAAAATTAAAAATTAAAAATTAAAAATTAAAAATTAAAAATTAAAAATTAAAATTAAAAATTAAAAATTAAAAATTAAAAATTAAAAATTAAAAATTAAAAATTAAAAATTAAAATTAAAAATTAAAATTAAAAATTAAAAATTAAAAATTAAAAATTAAAAATTAAAAATTAAAAATTAAAATAATTAAAAATTAAAAATTAAAAATTAAAAATTAAAAATTAAAAATTAAAAATTAAAAATTAAAAAAATTAAAAATTAAAAATTAAAAATTAAAAATTAAAAATTAAAAATTAAAAATTAAAAATTAAAAATTAAAAATTAAAAATTAAAAATTAAAAATTAAAAATTAAAAATTAAAAATTAAAATTAAAAATTAAAAATTAAAAATTAAAATTAAAATTAAAAATTAAAAATTAAAAATTAAAAATTAAAAATTAAAAATTAAAAATTAAAAATTAAAAATTAAAAATTAAAAATTAAAAATTAAAAATTAAAAATTAAAAATTAAAAATTAAAAATTAAAAATTAAAAATTAAAAATTAAAAATTAAAAATTAAAAATTAAAAATTAAAAATTAAAAATTAAAATAAAAATTAAAATTAAAAATTAAAAATTAAAAATTAAAAATTAAAAATTAAAAATTAAAAATTAAAAATTAAAAATTAAAAATTAAAATTAAAAATTAAAAAATTAAAAATTAAAAATTAAAAATTAAAAATTAAAAATTAAAAATTAAAAATTAAAAATTAAAAATTAAAAATTAAAAATTAAAAATTAAAAATTAAAAATTAAAAATTAAAAATTAAAAATTAAAAATTAAAAATTAAAAATTAAAAATTAAAAATTAAAAATTAAAAATTAAAATTAAAAATTAAAAATTAAAAATTAAAAATTAAAAATTAAAAATTAAAAATTAAAAATTAAAAATTAAAATTAAAAATTAAAAATTAAAAATTAAAAATTAAAAATTAAAAATTAAAATTAAAAATTAAAAATTAAAAAATTAAAAATTAAAAATTAAAAATTAAAAATTAAAAATTAAAAAATTAAAAATTAAAAATTAAAAATTAAAAATTAAAAATTAAAAATTAAAAATTAAAAATTAAAAATTAAAAATTAAAAATTAAAAATTAAAAATTAAAATTAAAAATTAAAAATTAAAAATTAAAAATTAAAAAAATAAAAATTAAAAATTAAAAATTAAAAATTAAAAATTAAAAATTAAAAATTAAAAATTAAAAATTAAAAATTAAAATTAAAAATTAAAAATTAAAAATTAAAAATTAAAATTAAAATCAAAAATTAAAAATTAAAAATTAAAATTAAAAATTAAAAATTAAAAATTAAAAATTAAAAATTAAAAATTAAAAAATTAAAAATTAAAAATTAAAAATTAAAAATTAAAAATTAAAAATTAAAAATTAAAAATTAAAATTAAAATTAAAATTAAAAATTAAAAATTAAAAATTAAAAATTAAAAATTAAAAATTAAAAATTAAAAATTAAAAATTAAAAATTAAAAATTAAAAATTAAAAATTAAAAATTAAAAATTAAAAATTAAAAATTAAAAATTAAAAATTAAAAATAAAAATTAAAAATTAAAAATTAAAAATTAAAAATTAAAAATTAAAATTAAAAATTAAAATTAAAAATTAAAAATTAAAAATTAAAAATTAAAAATTAAAAATTAAAAATTAAAAATTAAAAATTAAAAATTAAAAATTAAAAATTAAAAATTAAAAATTAAAAATTAAAAATTAAAATTAAAAATTAAAAATTAAAAATTAAAAATTAAAAATTAAAAATTAAAAATTAAAAATTAAAAATTAAAAATTAAAAATTAAAAATTAAAATTAAAAATTAAAAATAAAAATTAAAAATTAAAAATTAAAAATTAAAAATTAAAAATTAAAAATTTAAAAATTAAAAAATTAAAAATTAAAAATTAAAAATTAAAAATTAAAAATTAAAAATTAAAAATTAAAAATTAAAAATTAAAAATTAAAAATTAAAAATTAAAAATTAAAAATTAAAAATTAAAAATTAAAAATTAAAATTAAAAATTAAAAATTAAAAATTAAAATTAAAAATTAAAAATTAAAAATTAAAAATTAAAAATTAAAAATTAAAAATTAAAAATTAAAAATTAAAAATTAAAAATTAAAAATTAAAAATTAAAATTAAAAATTAAAAATTAAAAATTAAAAATTAAAAATTAAAAATTAAAAATTAAAAATTAAAATTAAAATTAAAAAATTAAAAATTAAAAATTAAAAATTAAAAATTAAAAATTAAAAATTAAAAATTAAAAATTAAAAATTAAAAATTAAAAATTAAAAATTAAAAATTAAAATTAAAAATTAAAAATTAAAAATTAAAAATTAAAAATTAAAAATAAAAATTAAAAATTAAAAAATTAAAATTTAAAATTAAAAATTAAAAATTAAAAATTAAAAATTAAAAAATTAAAAATTAAAAATTAAAAATTAAAAATTAAAAATTAAAAATTAAAAATTAAAAATTAAAAATTAAAAATTAAAATTAAAAATTAAAAAATTAAAATTAAAATTAAAAAACTAAAAATTAAAAAATTAAAATTAAAAATTAAAAATTAAAATTAAAAATTAAAAATAAAAAATAAAATTATAAATTAAAAACTAAAAATTAAAATTAATAATTAAAAATTAAAATTTAAAAATTAAAAATTAAAAATTAAATATTAAAAATTAAAAATTAAAAATTAAAAAATTAAAAATTAAAAATTAAAAATTAAAAATTAAGAATTAAAAATTAAAAATTAAAAATTAAAACTTAAAAATTAAAAATTAAAAATTAAAAATTCAAAATTAAATATCCAAAATTCAAAATTAAAAATTCAAAATTAAAAATTAAAAATTAAAAATTAAAATTTAAAAATTAAAAATTAGAAATTAAAAATTAAAAATTAAAAATTAAAAATTAAAAATTAAAAATTAAAAATTAAAAATTAAAAATTAAAAATTAAAAATTAAAAATTAAAAATTAAAAATTAAAAATTAAAAATTAAAAATTAAAAATTAAAAATTAAAAATTAAAAATTAAAAATTAAAAATTAAAAATTAAAAATTAAAAATTAAAAATTAAAAATTAAAAATTAAAAATTAAAAATTAAAAATTAAAAATTAAAAATTAAAAATTAAAAATTAAAAATTAAAAATTAAAAATTAAAAATTAAAAATTAAAAATTAAATTAAAAATTAAAAATTAAAAATTAAAAAATTAAACAATTAAAAATTAAAAACTTAAAAATTAAAAATTAAAAATTATAAATTAATAATTAAAAATTAAAAATTAAAAAATAAAAATTAAAAATTAAAAATTAAAAATTAAAATTAAAAATTAAAATTAAAAATTAAAAATTAAAAATTAAAAATTAAAAATCAAAAATTAAAAATTAAAAAACTAAAAATTAAAAATAAAAATAAAAATTAAAAATTAAATATTAAAAATTAAAAATTAAAAATTGAAAAATTAAAAATTAAAAATTAAAAATTAAAAATTAAAAATTAAAAATTAAAAATTAAAAATTAAAAATTAAAAATTAAAAATTAAAAATTAAAATTAAAAATTAAAAATTAAAAATTAAAAATAAAAATTAAAAATTAAAAATTAAAAAATTAAAAATTAAAAATTAAAAATAAAAATTAAAAATTAAAAATTAAAAATTAAAAATTAAAAATTAAAAAATTAAAAATTAAAAAATTAAAAATTAAAAATTAAAAATTAAAAATTAAAAATTAAAAATTAAAAAATTAAAAATTAAAAAATTAAAAATTAAAATTAAAAATTAAAAATTAAAATTAAAATTAAAAAAAATTAAAAATTAAAAATTAAAAATTAAAAATTAAAAATTAAAAATTAAAAATTAAAAATTAAAAATTAAAAATTAAAAATTAAAAATTAAAAATTAAAAATTAAAAATATAAAAATTAAAAATTAAAAATTAAAAATTAAAAAATTAAAAATTAAAAATTAAAAATTAAAAATTAAAAATTAAAAATTAAAAATTAAAAATTAAAAAATAAGAATTAAAAATTAAAAATTAAAAATTAAAAATTAAAAATTAAAAAATTAAAAATAAAAAATTAAAAATTAAAAATTAAAAATTAATAATTAAAAATTAAAAATTAAAAATTAAAAATTAAAAATTAAAAATTAAAAATTAAAAATTAAAAATTAAAAATTAAAAATTAAAAATTAAAAATTAAAAATTAAAAATTAAAAATTAAAAATTAAAAATTAAAAATTAAAAATTAAAAATTAAAAATTAAAAATTAAGAATTAAAAATTAAAAATTAAAAATTAAAAATTTTAAAATTTTAAATTTAAAATTAAAAATTAAAAATAAGAAATGAAAAATAAAAAATGAAATATAAAAAATTAAAAATTAAAATAAGTAATAAAAAATAAAAAATGAAAAACGAAAAATGAAAAACGAAATGAACAAAATGAAAACTAAAAAACGAAAAATTAAAAATTAACCTGTTGAAATAATAAATAATTAGCAGATTCCAGCCCTCGAAATTCAAGTGCAAATTCTAGGAAATTTTATTTTTTCATTAAATAAAGACCCTAAAGGTATGCTAATCAATTATAGCCAATTCACAAATCAACACAAAAAACAAACTCATTTTTATTACAAACACATTAACAAGTTTAATAAACACATACATAGCATTGTATAATTTTGTGTATGTGTTAGTAGCAACTTTAAATGCAATTTATTCAAAATGAAGGGAAAAATTTAAAAATCTGTAAATCTGCAAAACGGCTAAAAAGAAATACCTTTCAAATAATATATGTTTGTCAAAATAGGGATAAAACGGTAGAACAAAACATCGGTCACAAGAAATCGCCTTGCCTATTAATACTATAGATAATAAATATTTTTATAGCAGAGCCCCTGCAGTTGATTGCTATAAGTGATACATAGATGACGCTTTCTGTTTGATTTTAAAAAGTGCCATAAAAAAATCTTTAATTACTAGATGTTTACACATCTCCCCTGTGATCGGACTCACATGATTTTTTTTTATGTAGTTAGTCAGACCAATCGAAAATCAAAATATACACGATTATAATTATAGTTTTCATATAATCTTATAATTATAGTTTTCAAAAAAGTCGGCCTTAATCAAATAGTTTAAGGATGGAGTTTTTGGAATATCTATTAGTTAAACTCACAATTTTTAAATACTTTTGAAGTTATAAATATTAAAAAAACTAAATTTAAATGACATCTCTAAAATTCTGTAAATTATTTATCAAAATATGGAATTTCGATTGATTTTACCTGATATCGAATACAGAGATTTGGCCTCTGAATGCATATATATTTACATCTTGTACGAGGGACGGCCAAAATCCCACTTACAATGATTGGATTAGACTTTCAGTTTTGCAAATGGCAATTGCGAAATTGTTTTTTTTTTTGCAGAGAATATGAAAAATATAAACCGATAAGTTTAAGCCGTATTATCCCAAATCTTCATTTTCATAAGAAAGCAAATTTTCAAATAGATTCTTTTTTCCGCCAACTAATTACCCATTTTAATTAAGAACGGCTTGTCGAACACTAGGGTCTTTCAAATACTTTTTTAAGAAAATTTACTTTTTAAAAAAGGTACTTTTATAAGAAAAGGTACTTGTATAAGAAAAGGTACTTTTATAAGAAAAGTAGATTATTTAAGAAAAGGTACTTTTTTATTAAGAAAATTTGCTTTTTTGACAAGACGTACTTTTTTAAGAAAATTTACTTTTTTGCAAAATTTACTTTTTTAAGAACAGGTACTTTTTAAGAAAAGTTACTTATTTAAGAAAAGGTACTTTTTTAAGGAAAGCAACTTTTAAGAAGCTATTTTTTAAGAAAAAGTACTTATTTATGGAAACTTACTTTTTTAAGAAAAAGAAAATGTACTTTTTAGAGAAGTAATTTTTTAAGAAAAATTAATTATTTAAGAAAAGGTAATTTTTAAAGAAAAGTAATTTTTTAAGAAAAGGTACTCTATTAAAATTTTTTAAAGGTACTTTTTTAAGAAAATATATTTTTTAAGAAAATGTACCTCTTTCAGGAAAAGTAGTTTTTAAGAAAAAGTATTTTTTCAGAAATGCTTTTTTTAAGAAAAAGTACTTTTTAAGAAAATTTACTTTTTCAAGAACTTTTTTAAGGTACTTTTTTAAGAAAGAGTACAGGAAAAGTTACTTTTTAAAGAACATATGCTTCAATAAATGATGAATTATTATTCGACCTTTGAAATTTATGATTTTTAATAAATTAGTCGAGCTCGAGGTCACGTTTTTGTTTATAAAATATCCTTTTTTATTTTATTTTTTCTCCTCCAATATTTCGTCATTCATTGAATGACATCTTCAGGGAGTATGTACAACAACAACAAAATATATACACAAAATTTATTGCCGCTGCGGTCCTTTCATGTCAATATTATATTAGACACTAATTAATATAATATAATATTGACATGAAAGGACCGCAGCGGCAATAAATTTTGTGTATATATTTTGTTGTTGTTGTACATACTCCCTGAAGATGTCATTCAATGAATGACGAAATATTGGAGGAGAAAAAATAAAATAAAAAAGGATATTTTATAAACAAAAACGTGACCTCGAGCTCGACTAATTTATTAAAAATCGAAAATATGCTTCTTTGAGATATGTCACTTTTTAAGAAGATATATATTTTTTAAAAAAATTTGCTTTGTTAAGAAAAGGTACTTTTTTAAGAAAATTTCCTTTTTAAGAAATTGCACTTTTTTTAAAAAAGGTGCTTTTTTTAATGTACTTTTTTTAGAAAAGATACTTCTTCAACAAAATACTTTAAGAAGAGTTACTTTCTAAGAAAATGTATTTTTTTAAGTAAAAGTACTTTTTAAAAAAATTTTGTTTATTTTTTAATTTTTTTAAAAGTATTTTTTTTAATAATATGTACTTTTTGAGAAAATTTATTTTTGGAAGAAAAAGTACATTATTAAGAAAAATTACTTTTTGAAGAAAACGTACCTTTTTAAGAAAATTTATTTTTTTAAATATACTTTTTAAGAAAACGTACTTTTAAAAAAGATAATTTTTTAAGAAAAATTTAATAAACAATGTTTTACACATAAACATTGTGTCCTAAATTTTTCTTAGGTCAATAAATAATATGAAAAATTTAAAAAACGAAAGATTTTTATGCAATACATGTTGAAAGAGCAAAAAAATAACTTTTTTTTTTTTTATTAAGTTCATTGATTTTAGACCAAATTTAAAAAAAAAATATTTCCCCTTTTACCCTTTTTTAATAAGAAAGGAAATTTTTATAACTATATTCAAATAAATACCTTATTTTGATTACAAATACTTGCATTGTTAAATTGGAAAAAAAAAATTGCTGATTTTTTCACTTAGATTGAGAAAAATTTTTTTGGATAACTAACTTTCAAATTGAGAATTATTCAAAATATAAAGTATTGATTATTAAATTGATTTTTAACATAATTTTTGCATGATATTTAACAAAAAAATTATTTTTTCGCAACTTTATGCCGTACCAAAAAATTAAAATAATAAAACTTATCTAGAACAACAATTTTCATTATAGATTTTATTTTTTAAACTTGCATTTATTTAATATAAAGAAATAGTTATAAATTAATGTGTGAGATCATCAGTACAAAAAATTCTGTATTTATTTATAATTTTTGTGTTTTAGAAATTTAAAATAAAATATATTGAAAAAACTAACGATATTACTAAAAACACACATACTATTTTTCTAAGGTAAAACAAAAAAAAAAATATATTTAACTTAACTAAAACTTATTTAACTGTATAACCAACCTTGTATAACTTCGTTAAAACTCAACTTGATAGAACCATAAAAAGTCTTTGTAAACGGTATTTTCTGTCTTAATTTTTTAATTAATATTTTAGGTAAAAAGTAAAAACTATTTTCTTTATTCTAAAAAAAAACAAACAAAAATAATAAAACGAGTCTTGTGTATACATTTTAGTGTGTAATGGACAAACAAAAAATTTTGTAAATTTAAGAAAATATACATAACAAAAAAAAAACAACATGGTTTATAAAATATAAACAAAAAAATTATGATGAAATATTGTAAATTTAAACAAAATAAGTATAATGCCAAACCAAATTATAAATAAAAGTTTAATAAACAGCTAGATATTGGTTTTGTTTAGTAGCTGTAACTAATTGCAAGAGGCCTAAGTCACCCGTGGAAAAATTATATAAGCACATATAATTTTTAAAGAAATTGTACTTTTTTAAAAAGCATATTTTTTTAAAAACGGTACTTTCTTAAAACGGTATTTTTAAGAAGCAATACTTTTTTCAGAAATTGTACTTTTTCCGAAATAACACTTTTTCAAATATGGTACTATTTTAAGCAAAGGTATTTTTCTAAAATTTATTATCTCTTTTTTTATTAATGTTTATTTTCATTCCGATATATATGTATATATAATTAAACTATAAATAAACAAATAGTTTATATGAAGTAAATAATACACTGTCCCTGAATGGGCTCTCAAGTAAAGGGTGATCCAAGTAGAGATACTTTTTTAATAGCCTTTTTTTGACAGATCACGTGTGGGTCGTGTCATGCTGTCATGTTATTTTTGTTTAGTATTGTTTGTCATTTCATCATGGAAATCGTTTAACTTTATTACGAAAATTCACGTTCTGTGAAGAATGTGTTTCGTGCACTTCGCTCAACTTATGGCCAGCGATGAGGCCCATTTCTGGCTCAATGGGTATGTAAACAAGCAAAATTGCCGCATTTGGGAGGAAGAGCAACCTGAAGAGATTCAAGAGCTCGTGATCTCGGCGACATTTGGTTTCAACAAGACGGCGCCACTTCCCACACAGCGCATCAATCAATGGATTTATTGAGAGAACACTTCGGTGAGCAGATAATTTCACGTTTTGGGCCGGTCGATTGGCCACCGTGTGATATCACACCGTTAGACTTTTTACTACGGGGATATGTAAAGTCTAAAGTTTATGCGGACAATCCCGCTTCGATTCAGGCCTTAGAGCAAAACATCACACGTGTCATTCGCCAGTTACCAGTCGAAATGCTCGAACGAGTCATCGAAGATTGGACTCAAAGGATGGACCATCTGAGACGTAGCCGCGGCCAACATTTGATAGACATAATCTTCAAAAGATAAATGCCAAAGAATGTTCTTTCAAATGATAATAAACATTCCCCATTAAATTTGAACTTTCAGTGTTTTTATACCCTATACCACTATGTGGTTTGGGTATAATGACTTTGTGCTGCTGTTTGTAACAACCAAAAATATTTGACCTAGACCCATCTTTAATTATACCGATCGAATCAGAATCATTTTTTGAGTTGATTTAACAATGTCCGTCCGTCCGTCCGTCCGTCCGTCCGTCCGTCTGTGTGTCCATGTAAAGCTTGTAATCAAACTGCAGGTCGCAAATATGAATGTATTTTGATGAAATTTGGTATATAAGCTTTTATCGGCCATGGGATGAACGCTATTGAAATTGGTGAGAATCGGTCCATGTTCAGACCTAGCCCCCATACAAATTACCCCTGTGAAATTGACATAAATTGCCATAAGATCCAAATTGTCATATAGATCTTACTCAAACTGGGTTTATATGCGTTCATTACATCCATTAATGAGTAGTCCAAAAATGATCCCTGTGGCCCCATATAGGGCTGCTTCCCGATCTTCACTTAAATCTATTAAAAAACAAAAATATTGCACTGATTCTTCTCAGATTTGGTTTGTATATATTTTTGCAAAATACAAGAGACTTTTCCAAACATGATCAGAATCGGTCCATTTTTGAACCTAGTCCCCATATAGATATAGCATCCGATATGAACTTTTTCATATCTGCAGCCAAAAAAATTAATAAAAATCCCACTCAAATTTGGTTTTTGCTTATTTTCTATGTCCAGTTAGTTGGGCCTAAGAGATAGGGTTTCTAAACGCATGGTATAGGGTATCGTATAGTCGGTCTAGACCGACTATAATTTTCTTACTTGTTTTTTTTTTTCATTAAAAAAGTAGGGAATCTCGAAATGGATCTCCCTTTATAAGTAATATAAAATATATTATCTTCTTTTAAATAGTGCGCTTTCTTAACCCGTTCACGACCAATGGGACATATATGTCCCATTTTTATTTTTTCTTATATTTTCCACATTTTCCAACCGATTTTTTTAAAGCTGACTTTCATGCCAAAAAAATGGCACATGTATTTTCAATGATATTTGGATGTCATTAATTCGGACGTTATTGAACCGAAAACATTAAAATTTTGATATAACATGGACCAGTATTTGTGGTTTTCAGAAACACCAAAATATTTGGAATCGGTTTATTGTTCAGCAAAATTCAGTACGGGTAAAAAAGATGTTTTATAGTTTTATATTTTTATTAAATTAAAAAAATTCATAATATTAAATCAAAAATTAATTTAATTATAAATAAAAAGATTTAGAAAAAGATTAAATATAAATATCTCAAAAATGTAAAATCAATTATTAGTTTTTTGTGAAACAAAAAGGTTTTTGCAAAAGGAACGATTTTCCTTTCCATTTTTAGTACAAACTATAAGTTATAAGTTATATTTATTGAGCCTTTTTTAATACAATAATAGAAACTTAAACATAAAAATAACAAGAGAGTAAATAACGTAAGACTATAAAGTATTATCTTAATTACAACAAATTTGAACACCACCATGCTTAATCGATGAAATTATTAAAATTTTAATGAAAAGTAAGTGTGACTAAAATGCTCTTGCTCCCGGAGCTAACATATCTGGAGAGTGAATTTCTTAAAATAATCTTAAAACTACGACTTAAAAATAAACTAAAAACTAAAAGAAAATAACACAAATCACAACAAAATAATAAATGATAATAAAAATGTACTATCCTCTATGAGTACCTGGTGTACTTTTTCTATAAAAATTAGCGGATAAATTTGTATTCAAATCAAAATTTGGAGGAATTCATTAATATAGCCAGTAGGTGATAAGTAGTTTGTATTTGACCAACTAAAATTTCTTTGTTCAATAAAAATGTTTTTAATAAAATTATTTTCGTGATTTGATAATCTTGAAATGAATTTTCTTAAAATATCATATGTATAAGCCAATTGGAGTAGTATTTGATTGATTATAAATAAATATGTTAGAGTTCGCTTAAGAATTGATTCAAAGTTTTTACCAATACAACATGTTATAATTTTCCGTTCAAAAATTTCCATTTCCTTTATGACCGTAGGTGAAATATTGAACCAAATAGGAAAACCGTATAAGAAAACTGGTCTAATACTTGTTTTATATAATAAGAGTTTAGTTTTCATTGGTAAACTCTTATTAAACAAAATTTTTGAAAATGCACCCATAATTTTGTAAGATTTCTTTAGAGCTATTCTGGCATGTTTGTTGAATTTTAGAAGATTGTTAATATTGATTCCTAAATATTTGATATTTTCTTTGAAGGGAATTTCATAACCACAAAGAAAAAGTTTTAGCGTTTTACTTTCTGGCACAACAAAATTTTTACATTTTCCTGAAGCATTGCGTAAACAAATTGCTTCACATTTAGATGTATTAAGTTTAATCCCCCAATTATCATAAAAAAATTTAACTTTTTCAAGGCGACTTGAAACCTGTCTTAAGGCGACAAGTGGAGATTCATGATGTGAATATAAAAGAGAGTCATCAGCATACAATAGGCCAATTGAATTTGTAAAATTATGAGGAAAATCGTACATAAATATATTATATAAATGTGGAGCTAAAATTTAACCCTGTGGAACGCCACAGGTAACATTTCAAAATGTGATAAACCATCATTAAATTGTACGCAAAAAAAAACTTTAAATTAATTTAATAATAAAAGGATTAAACCCTATTTCAATCATTTTATGAAGTATACCATTGTGAAAAGCCTTTTTGACATCTAAAGAAATTGCAACAGTGCATTTTGCATTTTGAAATTTTATTAAAGCGTCAGTTGTTGTATGTCCATTCTTAAAACCAAATTGTAAATCTGGAATGTAATTTCCAATAATTCTCATGTCCATTTTCTCTCGAATTGTTCTCTCAAAAAGTTTTCCCAAATTTGAAAGCAATGAAATAGGTCGTAAATTGTTTATATCGGTTAAGTTTGGTTTCTTTTTTAATGGTATTATTTTCGAAATTTTCCAAGCATCAGGAAAATATGAATTGTTTAAACAATTATTAAAAATAATGGTTAGAAATTCAAATGCTTTTAATGGAAGTTTCTTTAAAATTAAATTGGAAATTTTGTCTAAGCCGAAAGATTTTTTTTAATTAAATTTTTCGAATGAACTACTAGTTCCTCTAAAGCAACAAGACTTGTGTGATTTTGTGAATTTGTGGCAGAAAAATTTTCGTTAAAAAAATATTGAAAATTTGCAGTTCTGGAAATAGTATTATTAATATTTATTTCAATTTGTGAGATATCTCTATTAGGAAATGGACTATTATAAATATTTAAAAAATGATTTTTCAATTTTTCCAATTTCAAAGTTTCATTTTCTATCAATATGCCATCAACAGATAAATGTTTAAAAGTTTGATTCTTTTTATAACCTATTAAATTATACATCTTTTTATGAGCTGTTGGGCCAGGATTTATTTTTTCAAGATGCTCCTTAAAAATTTCTGATTGTTCAAGTTCTACTTGTCTTTTAAGAATAATATTCAGCAGCTGTATTTGTTTTGAAAGCAATAAATAATTTGAATCGAAACGATTTAAAGTTCGATGGTAAATTTTCTTTAGATTTCTTTGCTAATCATATCTAATTTTAAACAAAGTCTTAATTCTATCAGAAACTCAATACAATTTTTCCCGAATGTTCATTAGCAATCAAGTTCAGAGTTGTTGTAAATTCCTGAATGTACTGATTAATTTCTAAATTTGAAAGATTCTTAATTGATGTTGGGTAGTTTTGTAATATACGTTGACTTACATCATTTTTAAAAGAATTCCAATTTGTATTTTTAAAACTAATAAAAGTAGGTTGTGTATTTAAAATAAACTCAGGGTTTCGAAGTTTGATTTGAAGATGAATAGGAAAATGATCAGAAAACGATGGTAGTGTAGAAATTTTGAAATTTTGATTTGAAGAATTTATAGATGTAGTACTCACTAAGAAATGGTCAAGAAATGAAGACCCATTTGGATATGACGGACTATAACTAGAAATAAGTTTGAAATATATTGAGTTACATTGTAAAAAATTAAAAAATATATTTCCATTTGCATTAGCTATAGAATCAGCCCAAGAAGTATGTTTTGCATTGAAATCACCTCCAATAAAAGTTTTATCAAAATTTTGTGAGAAATTCGATAAATATCGTGTCGCTTTACAGTTACAAGGGATATAGAATGACCCTAGTAAATATTTTTTTATTGAACCATCAGTTAAAACTTCAATAGTAATGAAAACATTTGGAAACCCTAAACTTGAAATATTAACTACAGAATATTTAAAAGAATTTCTAAAAGCAATAGCAACTCCTTGTGAGCTTTGATCTTTTATAAAGGTATAATTTTCAAATTTAACTTTATGACTAGCTCTCAAATGTGTTTCTTGGATGAACGCAATATCTATCTTATTAAATTTTAGAATATTTAATAGATCTATTCTACGACTTACTTCTATTAAAGATCTAACATTAAAT
Source organism: Cordilura impudica (assembly GCA_963682025.1). NCBI lineage: Eukaryota > Metazoa > Arthropoda > Insecta > Diptera > Scathophagidae > Cordilura > Cordilura impudica. Next base: position 200,915,388 of record OY821520.1, on the reverse strand, counting down.
GTCAATAAATTTAAAGCATTATGGGTCATAAGTCTTATTTATTTCAGCCAAGAGATCCCGACATTGCTTTACGGCATCTTCTTTTGAAAGTTTCTTGTAATTTTTAACAAATTTGCCTATTTTCTCATCTAAAGAGAGGGCTTCAGGTTGGCAAAGAACTTTTGCAATTTTTAAGAATTCTTCAATTAAAGGTGGTTTTAAATTAGGACGATAAGTTGGAAATAAATTATTTTCAAAAAGACTAGCAAATGATTTCCCCTTACGTACAAAATTATTATTATTATTTAAAGATGTTAACACATTGTTAGAAATTTGATGTTTTTTTCTAAAGCATCTAGTTTAGTCCTTTTCTTCAATCTAAAAACTTTTTATAAGCAGAACATCCTTTAAAATTTGACGGTTGACCGTGTTGTTTGCAATTATTGCAAAATGGTAAATTATCTTCAGTCGAAATAAATTGACACTCACCAGGAGCGCGATCTTTGTCGAATTTAACGCAAGTATAAGGTCTGTTACAATTACGTGACATATGACCCCATTGCTGACAACGCCAACATTGAATTTCCCTAGAGTTCCTCTTAGGAGATTCCCATGAGATCTGATTCAAAATGAATTTCAAATTAGTTATCTCATTAATATGTTTTCCGGAAAGTAAAGTTATTAAAAATAGACCAGTATCAAAATCATTTTTTCTAGAAAAAGGGGTGGAAAACTTTGAAACAGAATCAATCGTATTAGGAACCAATGTATCAATTTCAGTTTTAATTGAATTTAAATCAGTTTTATAATATAATCCTCGTAGGACTATATTTGCACGTTTCTGCTCAATTGGAGTATAAGAGTAAGATTCGATCTTCTTATCTCTGAGAAGTTGCATCATTTCTGCATGAACTAATGCATCTTTTAAAAACAACTTGCTTTTGTGTTTATTTTTATTTATAAGTTTATAACTAACTTTTTTAGAATTTAGTTGTTCTGTAAGATGTTCTATGTTAACATTGAACAAAAATATTGGAGGGCAAAATGTATTTTCTTTTTTGGAACTTATCTTTTTTTTATCAAATATTTTTAAATTTTCAGAAATATTCTCTTCTTCCTCTATGTTAAGCTCACCTAATATGGAGAATCTGTTTTGTGTGCTTTGTGTTATTTTATTTAATAATTCGTTTTCTTTTATATTTTTTAAGTTAAAATTAGATAAATCTACCTTAGTATTGTTTGGTCTTTTGCGTTTATTTTGATTTCTTGAAAATCATTATCGTCAGAAAGTAATGAATCTTCATATTCCATTGTATTGTCGGTATTATTTCTATTTTGTATAGACGGTTTATTTAGCAAGTTTTCTTCTATTCTTAATTGTTTTCCAAATTGTAAGTTAATTTCAGGATGGGTTTCAGTCCTAAAAGATTGAACTTTAATATCAGCAACAAAATTGGCACTTGAATTTGCGTTCTTTGATCCAATTTGAATTTCATTTAAAGATGTACTTGAAGAAGAGTTGTCCATTGACGCAGCATTTGTTAATGTCTTAATTGATGATTTTGATGTATTACCCTTAAGATATTTAGCGAAAGGTAAATTCTCCAACGATTTATCTGGTGGTGATTTATCTCCTTCGAATGAAGGATGTCCAACCATTGTGCAAAAATACGATTAAATTATTTTCAGTCAAATATATGAAAATATTTTGAAATATTGAAAAATATTTAGATTTAGATTTTTTATTATTTTTTAAGGCACAAAAACAAGTCTGAACTCTATGAAAAAATATTTAAAATCCTAGTACAAACTAAAAAAAAAAGTAGTAATCGATACAGAATATAGTACAAACTAAAAAGTAGTAATCGATACTCTGTGATCTAAATTTAAAAATTTACAATTTAGAAATGTTGGGTCGTTAAGCACGAATCCAAAAAAAAATTAAAATTTTCCAGCAGTTTAGGTTTGGTCGTGAAAGGGTTAAAAGTGTCATTTATTGATAAAGTACTTTTCTTAAATAAGTATATTTTCTTTAAAAAGTACCTTTTCTCAAAGAAGTGCATTTTCTTAATAAAAGTATCTTTTGTTAAAAAGTAAATATTTTTTAACAGTACCTTTCTCTTAAAGAAGTAAATTTTCTTAAAAAAGTACCATTTCTTCAAAAATACATTAAAAAGTGCCTTTACTTCAAACAGTACCTTTTCTTAAAATAGTAACTTTTCTTAAAAAATAATTTTTTTAAAAGAAGTGTATTTTCTGAAACAAGTACCTTATCTGAAAATATACAACCTTTTGTTAAAAGTACCTTTTCCTTAAATAAGTAACTTTTTCTAAAAAAGTACATTTTATTCAAAAAGTATTTTTATTTATTTATTAGCATATTCCATCAGGAAAATAAGCTGTTTACATGGAATCTCCATTCGTTTCTGTATGTTGCAATGTATCTAAGTTCGTTGAAAGATTTCCCTGTCTACATACGGTTAAGTATTAACTTGTTAAATATCTTACATACAGATGGTGTCAGTGCGATACCTCTCCAGTTACTGCATGATTTTAGACCTCCTTTTTTAGGTATTTTAATTATAAGACTTTCTTTGCATTCCTGGGGGATAGCATCAGTCATCCATATTTCCTTGAATAGAGGCAGTAGTATTTCAGCGATGGTAGTAGGCGCAGATTTGTAGAATTCGGCGGGTAGGTTGTCAATGCCGGCAGCTCTTCAATTTTTTAGCTGTGTAATGGCTTTTGAAATTTCACGGAGAGTGGGAGGATCTATGCAGATTGCCTTTAATGCGGGTGGGGTTCTGGTATCGGTTGCTTCATCCCTTTGAGAGGAGTTGTCTGCATTGCAGGGATGGTTTAGGGTTTCCTCAAAGTATTCCTTCCATCTTATCAGTTGCTCATCAATAGAAGCTAGCATATTTCCGTTTTTATCTTTTATAGGTATATTTGTGTTGGGTTTCTTACCGGAAAGTTTTCTGATCACGTTGAAAACGGTTTTTAGGTTACCTTGATGTGCAGTATTGTCAGCTTCCGTGGCGAGGGTGTTGAAATAGTTAGTCTCTTTTATCGTTTCTGGCTTGTCTCTTAACTTTCTTGATAAGGTTTGATAGTTTGGCTTGCAGCTCGATTTCACGAGAGGGGTCTTTTTCCGATAACATAATTTCTCTGGTTTTTGCCGTTCTTCCAAAACGTTCCAAAAGTCAATGGACAGCATTCTTCATTTTCCTTTCTGGAAAAACCAACAAATTCGTTAGCGTATTCGCTGAGAATGGCCTTAATTTTCATCCATTCGTCATCTTAGTTGGAGCTTAGTAGAGGGATTGGTGGAATACTTTGATATTTTTCAATAATGCAAGAGACTAATCTTCTATTAAGGTCTTCGGCTTTCAGTTTGTTGATGTTGTAGGTACGTCGATTTGGTTGATTCGATACAGGGAGGTGTATGTGTTTGCGAAGCATTAGTTTTAGCTCGCCTCTCAATAGGTGGTCGGTATATCAGCACTACGTAGTACTCTGACATCTTGTAGTATTTGAGCCATCTTCTCGTAATACCGAAATGATCAATTTGGCTCTGAATGGTATATCGTGAGTCTCTCGATTGCCACGTCATTTTGTGGTGTAGTTTGTGAGTTTCAAAAAGTACATTTTCTTAAAAAAGTAAATTTTCTTAAAAAAGTAAATTTTATAAAAATATTTTTTTTACAAAATTAATTTTTTTTTAAAGTTATCTTTAAGCAATTAAATTATAATCATACAGCGTTACAGAATGAGTCAGCGATGATCGTAATTATATTAGTCCCGGTTTACACATGAAATTTTTCTTGCTGAAAGTCTTGAGTTTATAGGTGAGAAGGGAGAGAAGAATGGCAGGGGGTACATACTTTCATGTACTCTGAAATTCTCTTTTGTTTCTTGCTTCGCAATTGTCAAAGTGAAGTTATTTTACGTTTTCTTTAATTTTTATGTTTTGATAATGATAATATAAATAGATAAAATGATAAAGTAAACATGAACAATTCTTGAATTTCAATACAAAAATTTCAGTGTGTAGACACGGATGAAAGTTTAAAAGAGAATTTCAAACAGTTTCAGAAAGAAAAATTTCATGTGTAAACCGGGACTTACTATAGAATTTTGTCATTTGATTTCATTGTTTCTTTAAAAAAAAAATCTTTAAAAAACGGCCTATTTTTGTACCCACTGTTACAGTTTTAGGTGAATTTTCCCGAAGCTATAGAAGGCAATGGCAAAAATGGTTTTTCCAAATATTATTTCATATGTAATCTTATTTTAAAATTATTTTTTAAGAAGGAATGTGAAAACTTACAAGGAAGTCTGCTTTCTTTTACCCTTTTTTACCCCATTAAAACGAAAATGGGACACTTGAAGACTAATGCGGGTTATTAAAAAGCACCTGTTTTCTACTTTTTTAAAAAAGTACTTGTTATGAAAAAAGTACCTTTTATGAAAAAAGTAACTTTTAATAAAAAAAGTACCTTTTATTAAAAAAGTACTTTTTAAGAAAATATTATCTTTGAATAAAAAAGTACCTTTTATTAAAATTTTACTTTTCTTAAAAAGCACCATTTCTTAAAAAATTACCTTTTTAAAAAAGCTAATTTTCTTTAAAAAAAAGTACCTTTTTTTAAACAAGTACTTTTTTCTTATGAAAGTACCTTTTCTTAGGTTAGGTTATCATTCCAGCTGAATTGTAGCTCGTGTCGGACTACATTTCCCCTTGGCTATGTAAGCTTTTCACTTGCTATATTAACTCAGCGTAAATTCCCTTGAAGTGGAGGGAGACAAAAGTGGTGTTCATTCCAAAAGTTGGAAAAAGTTCACCCACTGTCCAGAAAGACTTCAGACCAATAAGTCTATCATCGTTCTTATTGAAGACAATGGAGCGTATGATAGACTCTTACTTACGTAGAGTTATTGACCCTAAACTGCTGTCGGCGAGACAACACGCTTACAGCAAGAGGTCAACCGAAACAGCTCTTCACGAGATTGTAAGTACCACAAGGAGGCGTTCTGTCACCATTTCTCTGGAACTTAGCGCTAAACTCAATGCCAGTTTCGTTAGAGGGACAAGGCTGCAACGTTGTCGCCAATGCTGATGACGTGGCCATAGCCGTAAATGGGAAGTTTCTATCTACACTTACAGATACTCTACAGAGGGCTTTTACGAGGCTATCTAGCTGGTCTGGGGTAAATCCGACTAAAACGGAACTTGTTCTTTTCACTAGGAAGTATAAGATACCTACCTTCGATCCTATTTTCTCTTGACCGTACTGAAATCGCCTTCTCTGATGGAGCCAAGTATCTTGGCGTATTCCTGGACAGGAAGCTGAACTTCAGACGGAACTTGGAGGAGAAAGCAAAGAATGCGACTATAGCTTTATACTCCTGCAAAAACTCCATTGGTAAGCGATGGGGCTTTAGCCCGAAAATTGCTCACTGGATCTACACAGCGGTGGTTCGCCCAATACTGCTGTACGGGGTCATCGTTTGGTGGCCTGCTTTAGAGAACGCCTCCAATATCAACCTTCTTGAAGGGTGCAGAGAATGGCTTCCATGTGTGCCGTCCGTACTACACCTTCGGATGAGTTGAATATACCGTTGGACATATTAGGGAAGAGTCGGCGGCCTCATCGGCCATTCGACTAAGGAGCACACTACAATAGCGTGGCTATAATTGTGGCCATGGAGTGATCCCGACTGACAGGAACTTACCATTGAACGTGGATTACACTACTCCATGGAGTGTATTCGAACGCACTACAACACTCTAATACCGACCAGGGAATCTTGGTCTGGGAGGATTCCAGGTAGCAGGCGTTCCATAAACTTCTACACTGACGGATCGAAATTGTGTGGCCAAGTTGGTTTCGGAGTCTATTCAAAGGAGCTTGGACTAAATCTGGCACGCAGGTTGCCAGACCACTGCAGTGTATATCAGGCGGAGGTACTGGCAATAAAGGAAGTTGCTGATTGGTCGGAATATCCTGTCTACAACCGCAGTCAACATCTACTCTGATAGTCAGGCCGCGGTAAAATCCTTAGAATCAATGTTCCTGAAAACAAGAACCACCCTTAACTGCCGCACGTTTTTAAATGATATGGCCAAGCAGTTTGATATCAGACTCATATGGGTCCCAGGGCTCAGGAATATACCGGGAAACTGTAAAGCTGGTGAGCTGGCAAGACAGGGTACCTCCTTACGGGTTCCAGCGAACTTGGAATGCGTTGGTACACCCCTGGAATCGCAGGCATGTACTTCGGCTTCGCACCGCTGGCATAACGGATAACAGATGGGCTAATGGATCAACGTGTAGGATCACGAGACAAATCTGACCGGCTCTGAATCGTAAACGCACTAGTGCGCTACTATCACTTCCCCGTGGGAAGATTTCAACGGTAGTTGCTGTTATCACTGGGCACTGCTTCATAGGGAGACACGCTGAACGCCTCAGTCTCGTCAAATGACTTCTGTCCTAGCTTCTATCAAATGACTTCTGTCCTAGGAGGAGGTGGAGAGCTTATAACACTTCCTTTGCTATTGTCCGGCGCTCTCCAGAACGAGACTTCGAACGTTGGTATCGCCGTTTCTTCACGATCTCTCTGATCTCTCTAAAGTGGAAATTTCACATATCAGGGGCTTCATCAGGAGCTCAAACTGGTTCTACGATGGGGACTGAGGGGAACACCTATTCGTCCCGTGGTATCACAATTGACCCCAGAGTCTAAGTGTGCTTTTCCTTTGGATTAGCTGCCACTTCTAACCTAACCTAACCTTTTCTTAAAAAATTACATTTATAAAAAAGTAAATTTTCTTTAAAAAAGTACCCTTTTCTTAAAAAAATTAAATTAACTACCTTTTCTTAAAAAAAGTACATTTTCTTAAAAAACAAAATGTTCGTAAAAAATACCTTTTCTTGAAAAAGTACGTTTTATTAAAAAGGTACGTTTTATTAAAAAAGTACATTTTACAAAAAAGAAAAGTACTTTTTATTAAAAAAGTACCATTTCTCAAAAAACTAACTTTTCCTTAAAGAAGTAACTGTCTTAAAAAAAATACATTTTCTAAAATAAGTAAATTTTCTTTAAAAAAAAAGTACACTTTCTTATAAAAATACCTTCCCTTAAAATGTAAAAGAGTAACTTTTCTAAAAAAGAAACTTTCCTTAAAAAAGTAACATTTCCATTCAAAAAAGTACCTTTTCTTAAGCAAGTACCTTTTTTAAAAAAAATTTACCTTTTCTTAAAAAGTACTGTTTACGCGCAGATTAGCGAACCGGCCTATTGTCAGCTTAACGAAGCACTTGTTGGCTGTTCTCCGTAGCCTTTGAGTGTGCTTTGCTTAAGCTGATGGCTCATACTGTTGTATACCCCGCTTAAGGTACGTTGTACATTCTACCCCCGCTCTTTACAAATAAATTTTTATAACGTTTAAGAAAACATAAATTCTAATTGTGTTTATTCTTTTCGTATATTTTTTTGGGAAAATTATTTTACTGAGAAAAACATTTGGTCCTATCGAACCGGATTATAATAATCCGTCCGTACTTGTAAAATAATTTCCCAGAAAATTATTTTTATTTTCAGGAATTCCTCGCTTTCCTGGTGTTTGTGGCAGCTGCATAGGTATTTAATACCATATAAATTAACCACCAATTAAAATTAATTAAAATAATAAAAAGGTACGTGTGTGAAATTTAAAGTGATAAAATTATAAGTGCAAAAGAATAACTAAAACTGTGACAACATATAAGAAATATAAAGTGCTGTGAAAAAGAAATAGCTAGTACATAGTGTAAACCCGCTAAACATTTATATTTAAAAATATACAAAATATACCAACAAAAACAGTGCATAAAAAACCATAACGAAAATAACACTCCCGCTATTTTTTTTTAATATACATATATTGTGTTTATTCTAATTCGTTAAATATTCTCTTAAAAAGTGCGTTTTGTTTTTTATGAGGGTGGCTTAACAATCTCTTAACCCGATAGTTATTGTTAAGCTACTAATACCACTGCGAATATAACATAAAAGAGAATGAGAGAAAATTAACTTACTCGTTGTTAAATTATAAACACTCATAATACCAAATAGTGTTGTGAATTTTTTCTTTTTTTTCGTAAAGAATAATTACATAAATAATTTATTTATTTTTGGATAAATATATTTATATTGAAGTGTGCGCGGAACAAATATGAATTTTTTAGCGGTAGATAAAAGTGTTAAAATAAAACAAGTGGTTTTTTTTATTGTTGGTGTATTATATATATGTTGTCACACATATTGCATTAGTGTTGCACCGTTTCGAATAAAACAAATACCCGAGTTATTTATATCGTGAGAATAATTTGTGTGAATATTCGATTCATATTTCATTTTGGAGTGAATGTTAAATACAACCCACGATTATTCGAATTTTTAGACCGTGTTGAAGAAAATTTTATTGTTTAAAGAAAATTAATTTATCCGAAGTTATTTATCCGAAGTGATTCGCTGCAACACTTTTGTAAATTGATTTTTATTTGTAAATTTTTTTGCAATAGAGCGCATTTCCACTGAAAACAATTGTGGTTAAAATTATTTAAAAGTGAAAATTAGCTAAAATTCGAAATTTATCCCGGTTTTTTGAATTTTCTTTTACTCGATTTATCGAAATCAGTGTAAATACGCTCTGAGATATTGGAATTTTTATACCTTTTTTTTACAATTTAGTGCATTTACACTGAGAAAAATTGTCTAAATATTATTTAAAGTTGCCAATTAATTAAAAGTCGATAATTTATCCCGGTTTTTCGACATTTCTTTTTTTATCAGATTATTCGAAACCTCAGTGTAAATACGATTTCACATAATTTACATTTCAAATCTTTTCGCCGAATTTTTTGTATTTTCGATTTATTTTCGAGGATCCCCGATTAGTTTGTTTTCTCGAGATTTTTTTTAAATTGATTTTGGAATTTAATTTGTCCGATTTACTCGGTTTTGGTCAAATTTTGAGGATATTTTCCCGTTTTCTGTTGCGTTTAGGTTTTTGATTTTCATTTGTCGGGGAGGATATTTTTTGGAACGGTTTTATTCAGTTTTCCTGAATATATTTTATTTACTTGCGATTGTTCCGTAAATAGACTCTAAAAATGTCTGATATATCCGAGTTGGTTAAAATGTCTGATCGTTTGACAGATTTTGAAGCTTTTATAGCTCTTATACCTTCAGCTGATCATAACCACGGATCACTGGCTGTTCATGAGAGGGAATTAAATCGTTTATGGGAAGCGGTTCGGGAATCTTACGAGTATATAATGCTTGATTCGGAGGCGAACAAGAAACTCGTAAAGGAAGTTAAGCAGAGGTACATGGCCTCATACTCCACCTACATTCGTGGTATATCCTTCGTCACTGGTCATGTCGAGCGTTTAAAGGCAATTTCTCTTAATGAACAGAGAGCCAATGAGGTGCCTCAGATAGCTCCCCCCCTGATCCATTTACCACCGTGTGATACGGAGGTCTTCTATGGGGATTACGTTAATTGGCCTACTTTCAGAGATATGTTTTCAGCTTTATATAAGAATAACCCCCGGTTAAGCCCTGTTGAGAAACTGTACTATCTATTGCAGAAGTCAAAGGGCGAAGCTCACAATATAATCCGAACTTGTCCTTTGACAAATGATGGGTTCGCCTTAGCTTGGCAAAATTTAATGAATAGATATGAGTTCTCATAAACGCCCAGTTGAAAATCTGTTTAACATTTCTCCCGTTATACGTGAAACGGGCCCTAATTTGAAGAGTTTACAGCGAACCATAAACGATTGTATCACAAATTTATCGTTGCTCGATATTAATACGGAAAGTTGGCATGTGATTTTTGTATATATTTGCTCGACAAAATTACCCGATAACACGTTGAGTCTTTGGGAACAGTCATTGAAACGCGATGCGAATATGCCAAAATGGCATGAAATGGATAAGTTTTTGACGGCTCGTTACCAGACTCTTGAGTCTGTTTATGATATAAAGGGCTCACAGGCGAATCAGAGCCAACCTCGGAATATGAGTATGAATTTGAACAATAGTTTCAGAAAACCCCTGCGTGATTCAAAAAAGATAAACAGTTTTGCGACCAAGACTAAACCGAGTCAATCCGTTAGTCGTTGTGTTCTATGCCGAGAACAACATCCATTGAGGCTGTGTCCGACATTTTTGAGGCAAAGTGTGGATGAACGCTTGGCGAGCGTTAAACGATTTAAGTGTTGCACAAACTGTTTAGCCACGTCCCATGAATTTAAGATCTGTAAAAGTGTACACGTTTGCTTTCATTGCAAACAGAAACATCATTCGCTCTTACATAGAGACAGTCAACCTTCTCGGAACACATCCGGCACGTCTTTACCACAAAACCCCTCTCCGACTACACCTGTATTTGTGCCGAGAAGTTCACAACCCCCCCTCAACTCGGATGAGTGCCCTTCTACTTCTGGGGCAGCCCGCTCGTTTCAAACCTTTAGTACTCAGTTAGATTCTAACCCGCATTCTACCGTTCTGTTAGGTACAACTATTTGTGAAGTGGACACTCATGGGGTGTTAAGCTCTGCTCGAGCATTAATTGACCCAGCCTCGCAAGCCACTTTTATCTCGAAACGATTACAAAGGAAACTTTCTATTCCTATGTGGTCTACTCCAATGGCCGAAGTTACTGGTCTTAATGGCAGTGTGGCTGCAACCTCTTCGAAAATGTGTGTTATATCCATTGGATCCCCAATTGACCCAAGCTTTAAAATTCGAACTGAAGCATATGTGGTAGAGAAACTTACGGGTCGTTTGCCCACGTGTTCGATCTCAAATGACTTTAAATCTTTCCCCGAAATTTCATTGTCTGACATCAATTCGGCCCGAATGGATATTCTCCTTGGTGGCGATATTTATCCGCGAATAATACTCCCTGATGTTAGGAAACACCCTAATGGTAATCTGGTTGCACAGAGAACCGTATTCGGTTGGATAGTGACTGGTAAAGTGGGACAACCCGATCCCTTACCTTCGGTTGTATCGTTTTTCAACCACATCGAGTTAAATACTCAATTAGCCCGATTTTGGGAGCTTGAGGAGCTCCCACCGGCAGCTCGATCGACTGAGGTTGAAGATTATTGTGATAGACTTTATCGAACTACCACACATAGAAATTCCGAAGGTCGTTATGTGGTTTCACTCCCGTTTAAGCACGAGTTTCCACGGTACTTGTCATTGGGCAATTCCCGTAATATAGCTCTTTCCCAGTTTGTGCGAAATGAGGCAAGGCTTATGAAGAACCCCGAATTAAAATCACAGTACGATAGTGTGATTAATGAATATATTGTTTTGGGACAAATGCGTGAAGTTGTTCCCCCCAATACTGAAGCCTCGAGTTATTATATGCCGCATCATGCTGTTATCAAGCCAGACAGCGTTACTACGAAACTCCGAGTAGTATTTAATGCGTCTAGCCCTTCATCAAATGGCGTTAGTTTGAACAGTGTTTTGTTCCCCGGTCCTGTGTTGCAGGCAGATCTCACTGTCTTAATTCTCCGTTGGCGATTGTATCGCTTCGTATTTAATGCCGACATTGAAAAAATGTACAGGCAAATATTGGTTCATCTCAATCATACCACATATCAAAGGATTCTTTTCCGGCGTAATCCTGATGATGACATTAAGGACTACGAGTTGAATACCGTTACCTTTGGAGTGAATTGTGCTCCATATCTCGCAATAAAGACGTTACTCCAACTCGCTAGTGATTGTAAAGCTCGTAGTCCAGCGGCATCTGAGATTTTAGAAAACCATATGTATGTCGATGATGTACTGGCTGGCTCTCATGAGCTGGAAGATGGTTTGAGAAGACGTAAAGAACTTATTGAGGTCCTTGGGTCAGCGGGTTTCATTCTTCGAAAATTCACCGCTAACCACATCCGACTTTTGGAAAATATCCCAGAAGAGAATCTGCTCGATGCCGATTTCTTGAAATTCTCAGATGCCAGCGCGACTAAAACCCTGGGGTTGCGATGGAATGCGCAGTCTGATAGCTTCTACTTTAAACTCGTTTCGCAGCCAGGGAAAAATGTGATTACTAAGCGTGCGGTCTTGTCCGAAATAGCAAAATTGTTTGATCCCGCAGGTTGGCTTTCGCCGAAAATCATTGTTGCTAAGATGATAATGCAACAAATATGGAAGGACAAGACCGATTGGGATGAATGTTTGAACCCTTCTACTTTGGTTCAATGGCACGCATTTCTTGACGATTACCCGAATGTTGAGAAAATATGCATTCCAAGATGGGTGAATTTTCATCCCGAGAATGATATCGAGATCCATGGATTTTGCGATGCTTCTGAGAAAGCATACGCAGCAGCACTCTATGTTCGCACCGTCTCTTCCCCGTTTGAGATAAAATCGCATTTGCTTGCTTCAGAAACAAAAGTAGCTCCAGTGAAATTTGAGACTTTACCCCGATTAGAGCTCTGTGGAGCGGCGTTAATGGCAAGGATGGTTGATTCGTTGAATAGTCAGTTGAAATTTCCCAAGGAGAAAATTCATCTGTGGACTGATTCAACCATTGTCTTAGCATGGCTGAAGAAAGAGTCATGCGATTTGCCAACTTTTGTTGCGAATAGAGTTGCTTTGATTGCTAAAAAAGTTGGAAATGAGAATTGGTCCCACGTGGTTTCCAAAGATAACCCCGCCGATTTGGCAAGCCGCGGATCTCTTGCTCGTGAACTAATTGATAATGCGTTATGGTGGCATGGTCCTCATTGGCTATCGAAACCAAGGAATGCCTGGCCCAAGGAATCAATTAGTCTTCATTCTCATTTGGAATGTGTTAAGTCGGATAAGGAATTAAAGAAACCAATTGATATACTACACAAGTATTCAAATTTACCCCGAGCAATGAAAATTATTGCATATTGGTTTCGGTTGTTGCATTTTCTCCGTGTGCACAACGGTTTATACCCGACTTTAGAAGTAACCCAGAAGGAAATTAAGTCTGTGAGGGATCGACTAATTATTTTATGCCAGCGAACTTATCTCACCGAATATGAGCTTTTGGCTAAAGGACTACCATTGCCCTCTAAGAGTAATTTATTGTCCTTGAATCCTTTTATTGACTCCGATGGATTCATCAGAATGAATGGTCGGCTAATTCAAGCCCCTGGTTTGGCATATAATGAAAGGTACCCGAAGATCCTGCCTTACGATGGTCAGTTCACAAGGTTGTTCGTAAAACATGTACACGAATGTTCGATCCATGGCGGACAGGCGTTGATGATGCGCTTGATAAGAATGGAATTTTGGATTCCGAATCTGAAGAATCTTGTTCGTGGGACAATTCGTAATTGTATGAAGTGCCTTTTGTTTCAGAAGAAAACTGGACAGCAAATTATGGCTTCTCTACCCCCGGAAAGAACTGTTCTTTCAAGGCCATTTACCCATACTGGGTTAGATTTTGCTGGGCCCTTTGGGATAAAATCATATGTAGGCAGAGGGTGCAAGATTACGAAAGGTTATGTTGTAGTTTTTGTATGTTTCGCGACAAAGGCAATTCATTTGGAGGCGACAGGCGATATGTCGTCCGAAACATTTTTGGCGGCATTTAGTCGTTTTTTCGCCCGCCGCGGTTGCCTGTCCCATTTATACTCTGATAATGGGACTGCTTTTGTAGGTGCCTCAAATTTGCTCAAAGAGGACAAGAAGCAGTTTTTCTCATTGCTGAGAAGCAAGGTTTCCAATCAGAATAGCCTGAACATGGTGGAATGGCATTTTATTCCTCCCGGCGCTCCGCATATGGGTGGACTCTGGGAGGCGGGTGTCAAAAGTTTTAAGACCCATTTAAAGAAGGTGGCGAACGCACAAAGATTCACTTTTGAGGAATTTACGACAATGCTGACCCGAATTGAAGCGTGTTTGAACTCGAGACCACTATGCCCTATGAATGAGAGCCCCTATGAATTTACCCCCTTAACTCCCGGTCATTTCTTGATTGGTGCGCCCTTATTGGCTCCCCCTGAACCCGATTTGTCCGATCTGTCAATAAGCCATGTGAATAGATGGCAGAAACTAAAGGTACTTCACCACCAATATGCGATACGGTGGAAGGAAGAGTACTTAAAGGAGCTCCACAGACGTGTAAAGTGGAAGTATCCAAAAAAGGAGTTTCAAGTAGGTGATGTTGTTGTTATTCGTCAAGACAACTTACCTCCGAACGAGTGGAAATTAGGCCGCGTCGAAAAGGTTTTCTTGGGGATCGATTCTAAACCTCGTGTATGTGAACTGAGAACAGCTTCTGGCACATTAACTCGGCCTATTGTGAAGCTTGTTCTATTACCTATATCCGAACAACACTAATATTATTTCTTTTTTTTTCGTATTTTCTTCTGTTTCTTCCTAGGTACAATGTCGTCAGCCTCTCGCCGCCTCGAAGCCCACCGACCAGCAGCTGATGGCTCGGCCCCCGCCAAGATAACGGCCGAGACCCATCAAGGAGGTCCAACTTGCCGGCTATGTAAAAAGGACCATCCCCTCCGGAAATGCTACCGTTTTAAGCGGATGTCGGTGGACGAGAGAATCCAGACCGTCAAGAGGCTTAAGTACTGTTTCAATTGCCTAGCCACCACCCATTTGTTGCGGAAGTGCGACAGTCGGGAGAGATGCATCGAATGCCTTCAGGAGCACCACACACTTCTGCACCGATTCCGACAACAGCAACAACAAAACCCCGGTACGCATCGTGGTGGAAAGGGCAGAAACAACTTTAAGAAAAAGCAGAGAGCACAAAAGCGGCCTCGAGACCAACCAACCCGTCAACAACAACACCAGCGGCTACCACAACAGTCCCAACAACTGCAGCCATGCGATGGACGCCCGTGCTGCAATCACCAGGCAAATGGTCAGCGCCAATCAACAGGTCAACAGGCGACCATTGTTATAAATGTCCATTCGGGACAAATTGTTTAATTTAGTCCTTTTATTTTTTTTTTATTTTATTAATTTTTTCTATTAATTTTTTAGAATTTTTTAATTTTGGTTAAAATTTTTCAAATTAAAATTTTATCTTTCATTATGAATTGTTGATTAGTTTTAAGCTTTTTTTGAATTGTTAATGAATTCTTTGAAAACCCCGTAACAGTATGACCAAGGCCCCGCATTGATTTCTTGTCTCCCCTTGTTGCACCCGTGCAAGGGGGGGCGGTATGTTTACGCGCAGATTAGCGAACCGGCCTATTGTCAGCTTAACGAAGCACTTGTTGGCTGTTCTCCGTAGCCTTTGAGTGTGCTTTGCTTAAGCTGATGGCTCATACTGTTGTATACCCCGCTTAAGGTACGTTGTACATTCTACCCCCGCTCTTTACAAATAAATTTTTATAACGTTTAAGAAAACATAAATTCTAATTGTGTTTATTCTTTTCGTATATTTTTTTGGGAAAATTATTTTACTGAGAAAAACAAGTACCTTTACTTAAAAAAGAACCTTTTCTATAAAAAAAAGTACCTTGTCTTTAAAAAAACCTTTTCTTATAAAAATATCTTTTCTTAAAAAAGTATCTTTTCTTAAAAAAGTACCTTTTACATTTTCTTAAAATAGAATCTTTTCTTAAAAAGTACCTTTTTTAAAAATGTTGATTTTCTTACTTTTTTAAAAAAGTACGTTTTTGGTTGCAAGTGTGAAGTAAAGCCACAGAAGGGTATCAAAAATTAAGTTGATTCATCTAAGAATTGACAAGGTAGGATAATTTTTAGTATTTTTCTCTTTGATCACTTAATCAGCCCAATTCTAAACAAAAATTCCGCATGAAATTTCTCACTTCTTTCTCCCTTTTCTCCTATTATGAATAAAAATTCCTTCGTCAAAAAAAATCCGAGAGGAAAAAATTTGATTTGCATTTGAATTTGGTTTTTTCCTAAATAAATTTCACTTGCAAGACAGACGGGAGTTTACATGCAAATGTAAGTAGCATTTTGATAAAACAAAGTTTAAATAAAAGAATAAATATTTTACTATTCTTGTAGGTCCAAAACTACAAATAAAGCCCAACTACAACTTTTGTTAACTTTAATAAAAGTCAATTCAGGCATAACAATTCTTAAAACTATCAAACTGAAAGGATATGTAAAGGTTATGCATGCTGAGTAACAACAACGAGGATCAAAAAATAATCATTCCTGTTATTCCTCATCAGGAAATAATAAAAGCAACGAAAACGAAGTTTATTCGTTGAAACGTGATTACTGCAGAAAGCATGCACTTAGGTACATAACCCATGTATGCCCAGCAGTAACCACGAGTGTTTTGTCAACGTGTTTTGTCTTACCCGAAAGATTTGACGCGATGAAACGATGTTTTTCGTTGAAAAGTAGATTGGAACTCATTCATTTTTTATTTTGTTTTTCTTTCAAATAATTTTATTTGCGTTTGCACACACAAAAAAATAGCAAATTAATTATCAATAAACAAAACAACTGGCTTCGAAATTCGACGATGCCACTTATTTATTTTTTGTTCACGCGGAATTTATAATTGGAGGATTTTTTTTCTCGAGAAAAGTATTTTCCGTGAGAAAGAAATTCCTCGAGAATAGGCTAGGCGATTTCTTGTGACCGATGTTTTGTTCTACCGTTTTATTCCAAACGTATATTATTTGAAATGTATTTCTTTTTAGCCGTTTTGCAGATTTACAGATTTTTAAATTTTTTCCTTTATTTTGAGTAAATTGCATTTAAATTTGCTACTAACACATACATAAAATTATACAATATGCTATGTGTGTGTTTATTAAATTTGTTAATGTGTTTGTAATAAAAATGAGTTTGTTTTTTTTGTGTTGATTTGTGAATTGGCTATAATTGATTAGGGTCTTTATTTAATGAAAAAATAAAATTTCCTAGAATTTGCACTCGAAT
This sequence comes from Cordilura impudica, assembly GCA_963682025.1. Taxonomy (NCBI): domain Eukaryota; kingdom Metazoa; phylum Arthropoda; class Insecta; order Diptera; family Scathophagidae; genus Cordilura; species Cordilura impudica. Next base: position 200,898,456 of record OY821520.1, on the reverse strand, counting down.
TTCGAGGGTTGGAATCTGCAAGTATTCATAATTGGGCTGAATAAAAGATTTATAAGTTTGTAGACCCAATCGTCTTTTAATAACAATTTTCTTGTTAATTGATTCATTTGTTGCACTTTTAACATTGTATGATGGGATTTCAACATGGGCCTTTTAGCAAAAGAATAAGTCAGTAGAATCTGAGAAAGCAGCATTGAAAATATGACGCTTTTTTATGGACAATTCCCAAAAATTCAAGTCTTGAAAGTATATTTTAAATAAATAAAAATTTCTCTATACAACAATCCTAAAGGTAATTGTTCTGTAGGAAAACATTTTCTTACAAAAAAGTTTCTCAGAATCAATAGGAATTTTTCTTTTTTAAAATCTACACATACAAAAATTAATGTTTAAAATCAATGTTTGATGTTTTATATATTAAAATATACATTTTGATTCAATCAAATATACATGTATATGCATTACATACATTTAAAAACAAGGAAGAGTGTTAAATTCGGCTGTGCCGAATTTTTGATATCCTCCACCCAACATTGGGTACGGCTACCACTTTGAAACTGTTGCCGATACTGAAACTTTAAATCCGAATACCAATTAAATTTAAAGTTAATTGGTTTTCTTGTTGGCAAATGTATATTATAACAAACAATAATCCTTAAAAAGAATTAATTCCTATTTGAAAAATTTCATTATTTTTCTTTTATTAGAGAGAAAACATCTAAGTACTTCATAGAACACCAATGAAATTCATTATTTAACGTAGCCGGCATCATAATAATACCCAAAATTTGATCCCTATATGCCTGTTTTGAGACCTTAGAAGTCATACGATAATTAAAAAAAAAAAAAACAATGATTCTTAGCTACAAATTATTAATTTAAAAAGAGGAAATTTTAAAATAATTTTATTTAATACAATAAAACAAAAATAATAAAAACAGGTAAGAAACTGCATAATGAAACTAAAATTTTTAATTTTAAAATTTTAATTTTTAATTTTTAGTTTTTAATTTTAATTTTTCATTTTTAGATTTTCATTTTTAATTTTCCATTTTTAATTTTTCATTTTTAATTCTAATTTTTTATTTTTAATTTTAACGATAAAAAATATTTGCTTAGGCCAATGTGACACGTGCAGTATTAATATACACACAACTGCAATGACTTCAACAATAAGAATTACAACATATAAAGGGTCCGCCATCTAACGTTTTTTTTTTTTTCAACTAGTGCTTATTTCGTGAATGGTAACACTTAGCTCATGTCTGATTTGACAGATAATTAGTTTTATCCTTCCGCTGAACGAATATGATTGTGTATACGCTTGAACAACGCTGGGAAATATTGCGACATTACTTTCAAAATCATGGTAATGTTGCAGAATGTGTGCGAAAATTGCGTACGGATTTTGGAAGAAAAGAAGCACCGTCAGCTCCGTATGTTCGTTATCTTGTGAAAAAAGTGAAAGAAACTGGCATCCTCATCGATAAACCAAAGCGTGAAAAGCCAAAAACAATGCGTACACCCGAGAATATTGCTGCTGTGGCAGAAAGTGTGCGTGAAGCGCCATCAACATCAATTCACCGTCGTTCTCAAGAATTGAACATTTCGGAGGCATCATTGAGACGAATTTTGCATAAAGACCTTGGTATGACGCCATACAAAGTCCAATTGGTTCAGGAGTTGAAGCCAACTGACCATCCAATGCGTTTTCATTCCGCTAAGTGGGCCTGCGATCGACTTACAGAAGATGCCGATTTTGCCAAAAAAAAAAAATCATCTTTTCAGATGAAGCTCATTTTGATCTTGGCGGGTATGTAAACAAGCAAAATTGTCGCATTTGGGGCACAGAAAACCCGCACGCATACATTGAAAAGCCGATACACCCAAAACGAGTCACTGTTTGGTGCGGATTTTGGTCCAGAGGCATAATTGGGCCTATTTTTTCGAAAATGAGCAAGGAGTGGCCGTTACAGTCAATGGCGATCGTTATCGATTGTTCACAAAAATTGAAGAGGAGGATATTGGCAACATTTGATTTCAACAGGACGGCGCTACGTGCCACACAGCCGAAGCTACACTCGATGTTTTTCAGCCGCAGAGCTGATGTCGTTTGGCCACCTCGGAGCTGCGATTTGACACCGTTGGACTATTATTTGTGGGGTGTCCTCAAAGATAAGTGTTACGCCAACAAGCCAGAGACAATTGACGCTTTAAAGGACAATATTCGTGAAGCCATTGGTGAAATACAGCTGCACACAATCGATAATGTGCTTAAAAATTGGACCGATCGTGTAGGCTACTGCATGGCCAGCCGAGGCAGCCATTTGAATGAAATTATTTTCCATTATTAACCGGAAGGATTGTACTTTCAAATAAAAAAAGAAATTTGAGATAATATTCAGTAGTTTTTTTATAGCATTTTCAAAAAAAAAAAGTTATTTGGCGGACCCTTTACAACATATCTTAAGAAAAACAACAAACACACTGAAAAACTTTATTTTTTCAAGAGTTTTTTCAAAGTTTCATTCATATCTCGTGACCCCTTTAACCGATTTTGATGATTTTAAATAGCAACTCCTTTGGGATGTTAATAAAAGATTTTATACAAAGATGAACAGTCTAGTTTAGATATTGACGGCGTGATTGTGATTTCCACAGACAGACGGACAGACGGTCATCGCTAAATCAACTTCCCTTGTTATAATGATCAAGAAAATATATATTATTTTGGGTTCTCCGGAATTTATTTCGATGCGTTACAAACGGAATGACTAACCTATATATACCCTTTGCCACTGGGGTGTGGAGGGTATAAAAAGACATACACTTTAAAAGCAAATATAACGAAACATTTATAATATAGAGATGTTGTATAAAATAGAGAGAAATTAATTGTTGGAGAATTAAAAAAAGTAACGATTCCAGTAACATATTATGTGTATATATTCAAGATATTCTGGACGGTAAATAAAACTCTTTGCGCAACGTAGTGCTAGTAGTGGGTAACATAAATTCATTATCTTCCTTTTTATTTGAAACATCACGGGTAACAGCAGTTAAAATATCTAACATATGTTTTCTGCAAAGAAAAGAAATAATAAATAAATTATAGACAATATTAGAGGCTTAAGGCTCGTTTCCGCATACACCGTAATCGTCGACGAAAATGAAAACTGAAACTGAAAACGTTGTTGTACGGCACCGTTTCGTTGCTAATCGTTTTCGTTTCAGTTGGGAGCGTTGCGGCATAATACAGAAACTGAACGGAATTTTTTTTAGTTGTCATTGTGAAGTGTAATATTGTGCATCGAAAATAAGTATTGATTAAATACAAAAAATATGGAATATTACAGTGTCGATGATATTAACGAGGCAAATCGTCGAATTGCAGCCTATAATATGGCTCAGGAGGAGTATGAAGAAGATTTGTTACTGCTGTTAATATTAAAAGTAAAGAAAAGCAGAAAAAATATGCACGTGATGTACAAACAGCGGGCAAGAGAAGGTGCACACAATATCTTAATTGATCGTTATTTGATGGATGATGATACCAAATTTAAAGAATATTTTAGTTTGAGCCGTCATCTTTTTGAATCTGTGCTGGATACTATCAAATGTGATTTGGAAGGAATACCTACCACCTGGAACAGAGAACCAATGACACCAAGGCAAAAATTTTGCATTACCTTAAGGTAAGAAATGGCTTTTTATTAAATAAAAATGTTAAAACATATATGGGCATTATTGTAATGGATCGATATGTAAATGTTCGGTCGGCGAGGCATTTGAGTTGCATAGCACTTCAGCCAATTGTTCTTGTTCAGCCAAAGAAACTTCATCTTCACCGACAATCTGTGAAATTTTCAATTTCAAGTTTGCGATCGACATGGTCGGGAATGTACGCATTGTAGTGGCAATAGATTCAAAAAATTGGTCCAAATGGTCCTTCGACTTTGTTGTGGGTTGCAAAAAATCCACTGATTTTTGCTTGCGCGTTGTAATCAGTTCACGGAGTAGATCATTTATGGAGTTGCAAGATGGAGTACGTCGTTTGTTTCGACTAGACTGTTGAGTTTCGATATCGAAGCTGCTAGGCCGACTGCCCAAGATGTATTGCTGCTAGTACGACCATCTGTGGCTTCGTTTATATCCGATATATTCTCCAAATTGAAATCTATTCCGGACTGCTCCAAGTCAATTTGTAAGCATAACTCAGGAGATGCTTCAGTGCATAATGATGCCTGGGTGAATGGTGATGCGTCGTTGGTTGTTGATGCTTCGCTTAATGTCAAGTTAGTTACAGTTCTAAAAATTAAAAAAATAAGAACATTTTAAATGATGTTTATTTTGGTAAAAACCAGATATTTACTTCCGCTTCAAAATGGATGTATCTAAAAGAAACATCATCGATTAATCTCGCTTTGAAGAGATCGTTGGGTTTCCAGTGGTTTTTTTTTTTGTTTGCATCCGAACGAAATAGTCGCGCATATGTACCCATTTTTTTTTTTCACAGCATCAACAACATAAATATAAATAAAACTTTAATAAAATATTTTGTTATGTATTTCAGATATCTAGCTAATGGTGAAACATTTGCATCGTTGGCCTTTCAATTCAGGGCACACAAATCAACAATTTGTAAAATTATTCCAAAATGCCTTGCATCTATTGTGAAACATTTTTTGGGGACAGCGATGCCAGCACCAACGACTGAATCATTCACTAAAAATATTGCTGATTTTTCAACCAAATGGAACTATCCGAATTGTTGTGGGGCAATTGATGGCAAACATGTACGAATAAAATCTCCACCCAAGACTGGCTCAGCCTTTTTCAACTACAAAGATTTTCATTCAATTGTACTTTTGGCGATGGTCAATGCAAATTACAAGTTCACAGCGGTAGACTTTGGCTCATATGGCCGAGAAGGGGATGCTGACATTTACTTAAAAAGCGAAATGGGCCAAAGAATTAACAACGAGCAATTTAATATTCCACCGCCGAATGCTCTACCATACACTGAAACTGTTTTGCCAAATGTTATACTTGGTGATGAAGCATTTGCCTTGCACAAAAACTTCATAAAACCATATCCAAGACAACAATTACTACAACGGAGAATGCGTTTGGAATTATAGCTTCATATTTTCGTGTTTTTCACACACCAATTGGTATTACTACCCCGGAAACAATCGATAATGTTATTGTTGCGGCATTTATATTACACAATATGATGCGTTCCGAAAAAATAAATTCACCGACAGAGACCATATTCGGAAATAGAGACGACTTGACTATCTCAGTTAATAATTTGATTCCAATTGCAAATGCAACAGCTGGTGGCCGACCAAACAATGAAGCATCAATAATTCGGAACAAATTGAAAGATTATTTCAATGGAGTTGGAGCGGTTGCATGACAGGACCGATCAATTTAACAAATCTTTCACCATGCTTTATTTTAACAAAATAAAATGAAATAAATATATGTACATACTTTCTGCATTTAACTCATCTGCCAATTTCAACCACACTTGATTCTTTCGTACACTGTCACGGAACTGTGCATGTCGTACATTGTACAAAATTTCATTATTTTTGACAAAGTCAATGATCCTTTCCTCGTCGCACAAAGAAAATTGTAATTTTTTACTCATTTTATAGTAATAAACTAAACTAAACACTAAACTTTATCGAAATTTCACAAAAAACAAATGAATAAGATGTCGCACTTTGTTTATTTACTTTTTTATTAACACCTCTGTCGCACAATTTTTGATTAACAACTCTGTAAATATCACATTTCGTTCCTACAGCAACGAAAACAACCTACCCTACAAGAAATGAATGACTGAAACTAACACATAAACAATTTTTGTACTAACACACTTGCAGTTTTTTCTATTTAAAAACATATGGCTGTCATTGTTGCTGTTGTTAAGGTTTAGGAAAGGTAAGTAATTAATTAAATTAAAAGTTCAAGTTAATTTTTGTTGTTTCTTTAGGATTCTTCAAAATATGTCAGTGGATTCGTTAGTGCCATTCTCAATTGTGGTGGCACGTCCCTCCATTATACCCTTCCACAATTTATTTTTTGCTCGCTTGTGGCCTATTCCTGTTGGATCGTTAACTTAAGATATTGCTGTAGAATCTTCACAAACTTTCAATCTAGAACTTTTATACCTCTTAGGAAACGCATTTATGTAAAGAATTATACTGTGCGACAATATGTTATATCCTGGATTTCGATTGTGAATGCTGTACCACCAAATAATATGGTTATCTATTTGGTATTATTTATGGACTTTTTATGATGTTGGAAGATAATACACAAGAAATACAATTGTGATTACAGTTCAGTGCGCATGGAAGACACTATAAATATATTGTTAATACATGCACAATCACCAAATGAACTTATTAAGGTAATGCACTGACATTTTATTAAAAATTCTAGCTAGAAACAAAGAAAATCTTCCTTGCAGAATTTTACACTAATCCTTATATCTATCTTTCAGTTTATTGACATAACATGGATATGAGAGTTTGTTTTAATATTTGGCTCGAATGGTTTAATTTATGCCATTCTGGAATATAGTGTCTGGAATATAATGTTGATAATATGAAGAATATTAAGGAATGTGCAGTATCCGTAAATTCGTCCATAATGAAATTAGTTTCTTCAAAAGAATAAAGATCTCAGAATATTGAAGAAATTGATTTATGGAGGTATTATCACAATATCTCATACACCGTTCTGTACAAACAATTTTCCAAATGAAGTGTATCCGTTTTGGCCGAAATTGTTAATTCACAACACTCAAAAGGTAAGCTTTAATATAAATTGTGGATATATATGTGTTATAATAAATTGTTTTCTTTAAGAAACTACTGATTGCACTAAGGCCCATTACCGGAAATTTCGATTGAGTTTAGTCAATTTATTCAGTGCTAAGTTATGTACCACTTTGAGGGATGTTTCGAGTGAAAAGTCAGCAAAGTTGTTTAAATATCTGTATTAAGTTAAGCCCATTGTACTGTTTCAACATTGTCTCAAGGTTATCAACACGTTTCGGAATTGGTGATATTGTTGTGTTTTTAATATTTTCAAGTTTAATATTTATTTCTAATTTTGAATTTTTTGATTTTTAATACAATAAATAAATAAAAAATAAGTTGTGTTTCATTATAATCAAGCGTGACCGGTCAATGATGATGTATATATCCATCAAGTGTGACCGGTCAACGATGATGGATGTGTCCATCACCGTTGACTACTAAACAGCGGTAGAGTGAGCAGTTGAGATACATATTCTATGGTCTACATACTTTCATAGGTTAGAGTAAGATGCAAAATCACATGTACACAAAAGTTTCGGTAATTTTTGTCATATTGGCCTTAATAAAATGATAGAAACTTTGTTTTACGCGATGACCGAAACTTCAGTCAGTAGTGACCGTCATATCACCGGTCAAATGACCGTCACTGTTCTTGTAGGGTAGTCTATGTTGTTTTCGTTCCGTCGCCAAATGGCTAGTTTTTCGTTGCTGAACACCGCCGTTACGTTGCTAGTTTTCGTCGCCGATTTCTGGAACGAACTTTTTTTCGTTGCAAATGTATGCAATTCCGTTTTCGTCGACGATTACGGTGTATGCGGAAACGAGCCTTTAGAACAATATTTCTACTTTTACAATTGTAACTTACCGATCACCCCATTTTTGTGTTAACTTGCACAGAGATTCTATAAACCAACTACCCGCTGTAGTATGACGTAAAGACTCCGTGCCAGGTATGGATGACATGGCTAATAACATATCAGCATAAGCATCAGGCGTAAAATCTGTTATAGAATTTGAAACACCCTATAAAAATAAAATGAGGAAAAAATTAGAAAATTATATAAATATATTACATAACTAACAACTTATGCAAATCTACGTATTTTTATTTACCGTGCCTAATTTTGAAACATTTTTTTGACAGGCTTGTATTATTAACATTTTTGGCTTTCCTTTTAAGGTATCGTCTGTCATGATATCCTTAATGTCAGCAATTTTTACGGGTATACTATTGCAACCATAAACCACACCTTTAAAGTGAAAATTTTAACAAAATTTTAAATTTGCACTCTAATTTAAATTAAACGTGACAATTGTCACTATTCACTTTATTTTATTTAAATAGACAGAAAAATTATTTTTTTTATGATAAATGAAAGAAGGTTAAATATGGTCATGGTCATTGTCGTATTATTATGGCATATGAATATCATGGAATTCTAGTGTTTAAGGTTAATTCTTAAATAAAAATCAAATAAATTAAATCTCAGGTACCTTAAAATGATTTTTTTCTTATTTTGGGTTTTGACATGACATTTTTCGTTATCACAAAATGTTATGTCATATGAGCACCATGGGATTCTGGTATGTTAGGGTAAATCTTAAAAAAATTAATGAAATGATATTCAGCAAGGCATTCATATGCATGAATTTCTAGGTTTCTAATGATATCAATTGTTTTTCTTTATATTTACATCATGAATTAAATGTATGAATGTTTCTCAAATTATTTCAACTCTACTTACCTTCCATGCCATGAGACAATAAACATACGATTAATGAATCTCTCAGAAGACTCTTTTTCACGGTTTCTCGTATATGATGAAAAATCTCATTGTGCGTTAAATTATTGAACTCCAACGGCGTATAACCAAATGATGAAAATAATTGTTTAAGTTTATTACGATCAACATCTGTTCCCATACGTTTGGGATTGAATTTATATTCGGGTAGAAGATGCTGAAAATTAAGAATATATATGTATATAATTTGTGGTTAACAAGTTCATTACACATTCTTATATTTTCCTGTTTTATTTTATTTTTTCTAATAATTCACCTTTAATTTAGCATCAGTTTCCTCATAAAATTCACTTTGATTTATAATTAAAACAAAGCCAGCATTTTCTCTGCTAATGACATAACGTTCAGAAGCATCATATTCATCCAAATATTTTTGGTTTCTATCTGATATTTTAATATGAGCACCTGCTTCCATTTCCAGAGACATAACAGCACCGGAATCTCTAAAGCTACGATTTGCAACTTGCGGCTGTGCTAATGAGGTATGAGCGTGCTTAGTATTTTGATTTATGGTATCAAGGAGTATGGATTTTATAGAATCCAAATCATTAAATTTAAAATATTCAAGAAGTATTTGAACATTCGCATTTGCAAGATTTTGATCTCCAATTGAGATAATACGTTTAGTCATCCAATTGAGTAGGAATACTTCTAGATGGAGAAAATCATAAAACCGCAAGTGTTCCGAGTCAGGTCCCAAATGTATATCATTGACTTTTGTTATGAGACGACCTGCCTGGGCCGGTGACAAACGCTCGCAAATTTTGTATAAGGCCTTAAGTAAAGGATGAATGTGAACGCTTATTTCCGGAAGATGTGGCAGATAATGATTATGGATCTCTTGCCAAGGAAATCCTAATTTCCGTAAAACACGCTTAGCTCTTACTATAGCTAATGCTTCTAAGATGTTCAATCTCCATGTTGTAGAATTAATAGTAGTATAATTCCTTAATAAATCACTGCATCCCACTAGACCTTGACCCTGAAGACCCTTACCGTTAGGAGGGTTTTGTGAGAGTATAATTAATTTTTGCAAAATAAATTCACAATGTCCTCTCTCTCGGCCATACAATAGAAAGCCCAAAGAAACCTGAAATATCGACAGAAATCTGCAATTTCAACACGTCTATTTCTTTACTTACCACTTACCAACTCATAAAAGCACAAGTCTTTCTCTACGTATTGTAGATCTTCTACCTTTACATCATTTAAGCGATCCATGAAAGATCTTGGTCTGCAACTCATGGTTAATAAAATAAAATATTAGCGAAACCAAATAAATTTATAGTTTTCGAAAATAACTAAATTCTTATGAACTTCAGCAGAAAAAATGCACAAGCAATTAATATGAATTTAGTGTTTCAATTCCATATTAATAGGAATGACTATATTAAAATTATTATACAAAAATATAAACAAAAGCTAATGCATATATAACATGACCAGCAATCCCGCATTTGTTGTGGTTATGACGTTTTATGATTGCTCTTTCCGCTTTGATGTTATAGACAAATTTTATACCAAAATCCACGGTTTTCTTGTATGTTTTTTTATTTATACGCGTTGACTATTTTAAATGTTAAAGACTGGTCCAGATTTTTTTTTGTGAAAATAAGTTTTTTTGGAATTAAATAATTTAATTTTTGTGTACTAATTTAAACAGTTCTTTACGCGTTTTTTGAAAAAAAACTTATATCTATAATATTAATAGGCTAGGGCCTAGCCGCTAGGCGATTTCTTGTGACTGATGTTGTGTTCTACCGTTTTATCCCGATTTTGACCAAACATATATTATTTGAAAGGTATTTATTTTTAGCCGTTTTGCAGATTTACAATTTTTAAATTTATTCGTTTATTTTGAGTAAATTGCATATAAAGTTGCTACTAACATATACCTAAAATTATACAATGCTATGTGTGGGTTTATTAAATTTGTTAATGTGTTTGTAATAAAAATGAGTTTGTGCTTTGTGTTGATTTGTGAATTGGCTATAATTCATTAGCATACTTTTAGGGTCTTTATTTAATGAAAAAATTAAATTTTCTAGAATTTGCGCTCGAATTTCGAGGGCTGGAATCTGCTAGTTTGGCATTAAAAAGCTTTCCTTAAAACCACATTTCCGAAATCGGCTGACAAAAATGGATAGACTGATTATTGATTTGTGTTTTTTTTTATTTGTATTTTTTTTAATTTCTTTTTTTTTAGTTGACCCTCGTTTATCCTTTACAAAAATCAAAAAATTTATTTTCCTATAGTTATTATTGGAGCTATGATACCAACTATTTTTTCCTTAAAAAATAATATATTATGAAATTATCATTATGGCATCCCTAGTATATCAAATTTTAAATTTATAATTTTTGAAGAATACAAGCATAATGTGTCTCTCCAATCCAAAGAGAATTTTTGAAATAAATCTTGCTTTTTATAGATTTTAAAAATATTTAATTTTAATGCCTTCTAAAATATCGACCTAAAAAAACTTATTTTCGTCCTTATCTCTACCAATGCGCGCGAAGTTTAAAATCCTGGGTTTTCATACTTCGGTTCCTACTTGCCGATCAAAAACAGTTGGTTGCATTATAAGATTCTCTTAGTCCTAATTTGAGTTTCACTTACAATCGCGCGCAATAATTTTCTCGCTTCTAGTTATTTTAATTATATTTAAAAAAAGTACTGACCAAAACAGGATTTCAAGCGACTAATTTCTTTTTAAGATTAATTAATCAAAAATTAAAACTTCTCTAGTCAAAAAAAAAAAACATTTGTAAATTTCTCCCTTGATGACAGGTTTCTGTTGCAAACACGACAGTTCGAATCTAATTCTCTTTACGAACGGTGCTGTAAATAATTAAAGCGCTTAGAGTACAACTATTTAAAATTAACAAGTGTATATTTTTGTTTTTGCAATTGCCTATTCTTGATCTCATTTGAACTCACGTGGTAGTCAATTCAGCTTAAAACAGGAATAAAAATTTAGCGATGGCCCGAGGGGCCAAATCTTCATCTAAAAGAAAGCTGCTGGCGAACAAGAAGATGACAAAACTTCCTCCGGGTTTTGCTAACCCGAACATCGCGTCAACTTCCAGCAACAGATTTAGCCTGCTTGCTGGTCTCAATGATATGGACGTAACTCCTGCATCAAATATTAACGATATTAAACACCTATAGTTGTAGAAGCCAACGCATCATTTGCAGAAATACGAAAACTACTTGGTAAAGATTGTATTTTCAAACGTACTTCAATTGGTACCAAAATTTTTGCTCCAAATAAAGAATTGTACGAATGCTACAAGCAAATTCTTAAAGAGAGTAAAATGGAGTTTCATTCATATGGCTCCAAAGATAATAGGTTATACACAACCTTTCTACACGGTTTACCCCGCATAAACTCTGAGGACATCACCGAAGAGTTAAAAAACTACAAATGGCTGAAATAGTCACCAAATTCTGTTCGAACAACAATACTGTTTACAAAGTTCAATTTGTTCGTAAAAATTTTAACCCAACTGCCTTAAAAATGTAAGGACAATTTCCAATATTATAATTTCTTGGAAAAAATACAAATCTAGATCCAGAAATAAACCAACTCAATGCTGGAACTGCTTAGTGTATGGCCATGGCGGTGAACATTGCCATCGAAGTGCTGCGTGTATGATATGTGCAGAACAACATCATAGAAATGTACATATGTCCGTTTAACACAAATGAAAAAAGACCAGCTGCTTTTACATGCTTTAATTGCAAAAAAATGGAAAATAAGAACTTATCACTCTGCAAACGACATCAACTGTCTGTTACGTTCTCTCTATTTGGAAACTAGAACTAGAGTAACTTCCAAAAGTCATAACAACAGCAGGCAACAACAAAATTTTTCATTTCAATCAAAGGTTGATTTCCCAAATTTAAGTAACAACAACACAAATTGTAACAATAACATCAATAATAACAGCAAAGCTACGTATGCTAACCAGCTGAAAACAAACAACGATTTATTTAGCATTGATGAGCTTTTTGATATTTTCACTACAGCTATGGATGATTTGCATAGGTGCACTTCAAAAGTACAACAAATCAAAGTTGTAATGACAATGGTAAAATACGCCCATGGATTATACTAATAATTTAAACGAATTCAAAATGCTTCACTTGAATGCTAATGGCATTTCAAACTTTTCTAAATTAAAACAATTTGAGATACTAATTGAACGAGAAAATATTTAAATAGCGTCTTTGAATGAAACATTTTTTTCAGAAAATCATAGACCCTATTTTAAAAATTATTATTTATATAGAAGTGACAGAACAGATGCAAGAGGAGGAGGAGTAGCTCTGTTAATTCATAAATCTGTCGCTCATAAAAACCTCTTTATATCAAACACCTCATCAATCGAAAACATCGCAATTGAAGTTATTATAAATAATAGACCTATTGTTGTATCTTCGTTATATTCACCAAGATATACCCATAACTTCTGTGCTGATATCTTGAACCTAACACCTTCCACCAAAGAATATATAGTTTTTGGTGACCTACATGCCAAACATTGTTCACGGAATTGTCGTTCAAATAATACTGCAGGAATTGCACTCAACAACCTACAGCAATCAAGCAATTTTTTTATTCACTATCCTAATAGTCCAACCCTATTCCCCCATCAACACAATCGCGAAGCATCCACAGTCGATATTATTTTAAGCAACTCCGCTTTAAATAGACGTAAAAACAATGGATTACGAAATACCATCAGACCATCGCCCCATTATATGTACACTTAAAAGGTCAATGGCCTTGCAGGTTGACCTCAATTATTATGATTATAGTGCAACCAACTGGAACATTTATATGAATTTTTTAGACAATAAAATCACGTTATATTCCGATATATACAATACCAAGGCAGTAATTGATCAGGAAATCCAAAAATTTATAAATGTAGTTTTCGAAGCAAGGGATGTGTCTACAGCTAAAATAACTCAACAAAATAATTACACATTACCAGAAAGTATTGTGAAATATATAAACTAAATACAACAGTAAATAATTTTAAGAAGGAAAATCCCAGTTCTGAATCTGCAATTTATACATCTCTTGAAGAAGTAATGAATATTGTCTCATCAATAAAACCCTCAAAATCCCCTGGTTTTGACAATGTTCCCAACCTGCTCTTAAAGAAACTACCACTCAAAGCTCTAAAATTACTGGTTATAATATTTAACAGCTGTATCAAACTCTATTTCTCAAACCATTTCAAAAATGCTAAGGTTATAGCTGTCAACAAATCTAATAAGCCAAAAAATAACCCAAGTAGCTATAGACCTATTAGTCTATTAAGTAACTTTGGTAAAATATTTGAAAAAATTCTACATTCTCGTCTTAGTGAATTTGTAACGACCAATTCTATTGTTGCTAAAGAACAATTTGGATTTAAAAAAGGACATAGCACTACTCACCAAATAAACAGAATTAAAAATCAAATAATCACCAATAAAAACAATAAAGTTCAACGGGTGTAATATTGTTAGATATTGAAAAAGCGTTTGACACCGTTTGGCATAATGGCCTCTTATTTAAACTTCTTGATGCAAATATACCAAAATATCAGATTTCATTCACGACAGAAGCTTTAAAGTTGCGATTAATAATGAAACATCAACTCCAAAAACCATTACCTCAGGGTTACCTCAAGGATCAGTCTTGTCGCCATTGCTTTACTCGATATATACATCCGATTTTAAAGTCCCAAAATATATGGAAATTGCTTATTACGCAGATGATACTGCGTTAATTTCTTCAAACAAACTTACAAGTGCACTCCTGAAGAAAATGGAAAAGGGTCTTGTAAATTGCAGTAAATATTTCCACAAATGGAAAATCAAAATTAATCCAAACAAGACCCAAGCAATAATTTTTCCATTCAACAAATCTCCCAAAAGACTGCCAAGACGTCATCTTATTGGAAATAATACCATAAATGTACTTAACGATGTCAAATATATCGGAGTTGTCTTGGACAAAAAGCTTACATTTAAACAACATATTATGGCTACGTGCCAAAAAGCTATAAAATCATTTAAAGCATTATGGCCACTACTAAATAGAAGGTCATTTCTAAACCCCAAAAACAAAAATCTACTCTTCAAAAGTGTTATAAGGCCAATATTAACATACGCGTGTCCTATTTGTAGTGACGCTGCCAACTGTCACCTACAACGCTTACAAATTATACAAAACAAATGTCTTAAAATGATATATAAAAAGCCCTGGAGGTATCCTACAAATCTTCATGAAGAAACCGGGTATGAAAAAATTATCGATTTCATAACAAGGATTAATAACAATTACTTGCCAAAATTGAAAATTCCTCTTACCTACTGATAAGAGAATGTAGAGAAATAACGTAAAATTAAAAAGAAATCACCAAATTGAAAAATATATGCTTATAAAGGTCTATTATTTCAAATAAACCTCCTATAAACACATAAATATTTTTCAGATAGTATTTGAATTTATTAAATTATATAAAGGTTTTTTCCTCCCATTTTCCTTTAAAAATCATTATAAATAATATAAAAACTATTTAATATCTTTAGATCCTATGTATTATTTGTTGCAATATCTATATGTAAAGATAAGATCTCATATGTAAATATCAAAATTTGTTAAAATATGTAAATAAAGGAAGAATATTTAATTTAAATTGAATTTGTTGTGCGTAGAGGCAACAGTGTTTTTTTCTGACCTTAAATTTAATTAATTTCAACAAGTTTTTTAAACAGTTGTGATTTTTACATAAGTTACACTCTTTTTTATTAAAATCTAATAGTGTTTATTGGTTTCTTGTGGTAAGTACTTTGCTGTGTATGAAAAACGGTTTGATGCAAATTTGCATCACTGCGCATTTAAATGATAGTAAAAAAAATTTTTCGTATGTAACGAATTTTCAGGATATGTCAAGAAAACAACTTTTAGAGGAGGATATTCTCCGTATTTTGTTTGATCCTGCTGCAAGTGAGGATGAATTAGACGACTCCGATGATGAAGATGAAATTATGGAAGGTAAGCTTCTAAATAATGAAGATCTAGAGCACTTTCTGGGTGATAAAAATATTGTGGATCTCATGAACGACTTGAATAGTGAAGATGAAAATGTAACTGAAAATATAGCTCCAGAAATTCCGGAAAATCTACTTGGTGCCACAAATTTCTTAACACGAGAGGCTTGCAGACATATTGTCTGGAAAAAAAACTAAATGTTCTGTCAGTGAAGATGAAATAAAATTTGGAGGAAATACCGATTTGCCGGAATTTATAAAGAACTTTCTGACTCCAATCAAATTTTTCAACTACTTCTTTCATGAAGACATTTTACAACATATGGTTGAGGAATCTAATTTGTATGCGAAGCAAAAAAATATTGAAGAGAGCTTTATTTCGGAAAAAACTGATATTTACCAATTTATGCGCATACTAACTTTGTCACCAATAGTGAATTACTCCAATATTCGCCTTCCATGGAACAGCAAAATTGGTTTGGATTGTGTAAAGGAATGCATGCCTCAAAAAAAAATTTAAAAGATACAATCAATATTTCATTTGAACAATAATGAAAATTTCATTGCCGATCAAACAGATCCTTGTTACGACAAATTATACAAGATTCGGCCACTTGTAGACTGTTTAAATGAAAAATTTTCATCCATTCCGTTAGAAGAACGCTTATTTGTTGATGAACAAATGTGCGCAAGTAAAGCCTCGCATCATTTGAAACAATGTATGCCTGCAAAGCCACACAAGTGGGGCTACAAATTATTTGTACTTTCCGGAGTGTCAGGTTTGCATATAATTTTGAAATATATACGGGCCAAGACAATTTGCCGCATAAACGTTTGCCAAGTGAGCCTGATCTAGGAGCTTCTGATCTATTACGAAATGTCCCAAATGGATGTAACTATAAAGTTTACTTCGACAATTATTACACTGCCATCCTGTTGCTTGTTTATTTACATACAGTTGGAACAGTCAGACGAAATAGGATACAAAATTGTAAATAACCAACTGATCAAAAAAATGTCCCAGGGGATCATCATTTCAATTCGTTGCTGACTTTGAAGGTTTAGAGCTCGCAAACGTCTTGTGGAAAGATAATAAGAACTCAACTCTTCTGTCCTCATTCGTTGGCGTGGAACCAGAAAATGATATTAGCAGATTTGACCGTCGGGAACGCAAGTCGATCATGGTTAAGTGCCCAGCGATTGTCAAAGAGTACAAACGTCATATGTGCGGTGTTGGTCTCTTAAACAGCATGATGGGGTGGAACCGAATCAAAATGAAAACCAGGAAATGGTATATGCGTTTAGTCTACCATCTACTGGACCTAGCAGTTACAAATGCTTGGTTTTTGTATAAGCGAGCAATAGGGAATACGACTCTTACACTATTTAAATTTCGTAAAGATCTGGCATTGACACTTCTAAAAATAAACACAAAACAGAAACGTCCAAGAACCAACGATTCACCTTCTGTCGAAAGATTGCATGTCCAAGTGCAAAAACGAGGTCCAGCATCAGCTATACCATCCGTAGATATCAGGCACGATCATGTGGACCACTTACCGGAATTCCAAGAAAATAGGGTAAGATGCAAGCTGCCGGGTTGTAAGGGCCAAAGTGAACTGATTTATAGCAAGTGTAGCATAGCTTTATGTCTAACAAAAACCAAAAACTGCTTTGTAAAATTTCATAAAAAATGAACAAAATTAAAATGTTATTTTGTTTTTAATGTAAAATTTCATAAAAAGTAACAAAAACATTATCCATTTAAATCACTATTGAAGTAAAAAATTTTAGATTTTGAATTTACAGCTAAATGCGCAATGATGCAAATTTGCATCAAAGGATTTTTCGCCTCCTGCGTCCTTATTAACGAAAATTATACAAACCGCTAGAAAAAAAGTTTGTTTTTTTAACCATTTCCTTTCGTTTAAGTAGTATTTTATTTAATTTGTTTTTTTTGCGCAATAGAGGGTTAAGTTATACTAAGTTACTTGAATAAAAAAATTCTTCATTCATCATTCTGAGGAGTACTATTTCACTAACAGAGAAAAGTGCAGAAAATTGTTATTACGCTAAAAAAGATAAAATTATAACAAAATTTTATAAATGATTATAAACAATAAGTTAAATAACAAGTAAATCTAATTTACCACAATTAACTTTAATTAAAACATTTTTTTTTTCTAACACAAAGGTTAAAATATCGTAAAGGTTTTTAGAACAATATTATATTCATATTCATATTATTAGTTAAAATTTTCAACTAAGTTATTTGAACTAACTACTAAAAATAATCGAAAAATTTAATAATAATATATTATTTTTATTTAATTTTTCAATTGTATATTCTTCCTTTATTTACATATTTTAACAAATTTGATATTTACATATGAGATCTTATTTTAATATTAACACAAATTATATATAGGACCCAAAGATTTTAAATAGTTTTTGTTTTTTAATGATTTTTAAAGGAAAATGGGAAGAGAAAAAACCTTTATATGATTTAATGAATTCAAATACCGACTGAAAATATATACTTATGTGCTTAGAGGACTATTAGTCCTCTATAAACATTTAACTTTCAATTTGGTGATTTTTCTCTATATTCCCCTTACAATGTATAAGAAGATTTGTAGGATATCTCCAGGGCTTTTTATTTTTCAGGCGTATGTTAATATTGGCCTTATAACACTTTTGAAGAGTAGATTTTTGTTTAGACACGTCCGTCTATTTAGTAGTCGCCATAATGCTTTAAATGATTTTATAGATTTTTGGCAAGTTACCAAAATATTGTTTAAATTTAAGCTTTTTGTCCAAGACAACTCCGAGATATTTGACATCGTTAAGTTCATTTATGATGCTATTTCCAATAAGAAGATGACGTCTTGTTTGGATTAATTTTAATTTTTCATTGCTGGATATATGTATTGCAATTTACAAGTCCCTTTGCCATTGCACTTGCAAGTTTGTTTGAAGAAATTAACGCAGTATCATCTTCGTAATAAGCAATTTGCATATATTTTGAGACTTTAAAATCGGCTGTATATATGTATTGTAATATGGTAATGGAGATGATGTTTCATTATTAATCGCAACTTTAAAGGTTCTGCCGTGAATGAAATCGACAATAAGTTTGCATAGATATTGACATATTTGCATCAAGAAGTTTAAATAATAGGCCATTATGCCAAACTGTGTCAAAAGCTCTTTCTATATCTAAAAATATTCGGGCCTATTCCCGTTGTCGTTTTAATTGTAGTTTCTATGTCGTTGTCGTTTTTATCGTCGCTTCGTTCCTAAATTGGCATTTTTGAAATATATTGAAACGAAGAGATGTTATCGGACAGAAGTTATTTCGAACACTATTTTTTCAAATTGCTGCACTGTCGTTATTTTCATTTTTAATTTATTTTTTTTATAGTTTTTTTCAATTTCGATACTAACAATGGCGACGACAGAAAAAACACGTTTCTTTGTCGTTATCTTCGTTTCAAAATGAAGAATTCCAATATATTTTCGATACATGTCGATAAGGCCAACAGTGATGCCAAGCTGTAGTTTTTATTTTGTTTTCAAACAACAACGCCAATGGAAATAGGGCCGAGTATAACGTTTTTTTTTTTTTTTTGATTTGGCCAATCGGACCATCGCAAAATTTTGTGTACCTGTTTCAATGTTGAGTTGACTACTACAGGAGTTCACATGAGATTAAGAATAGACAATTTCAAAAATATACACTTGTTTTATTTAGTTATTATTTATTATTATTATTATTACTATTATTATTATTTAATTATTTTCACGACCGTTCGTAAAGAGAATAAGATTCGAACTGTTGCATACAGTATACAAAGCATTTATTAATTCTAAAAAATGCTCTTAACTACAGTAAGTTAAAGGCCTTTCTCTCTTTCTTCTAATATCTTTTGGAGTAAAGAGTTCATTTTCTCCATTGCCTGCATTTTTTCTTTGTGGCGTCTTTCTTTTGCTGCTTCAGTCTTTTCTGCAATTTTCCACAATGTTTCCTGTACTGTTAATGTGGTTTTTGTGCATTCATTGTTTTCCTCATCATTTACAATTTTTATTTGAACCTCTGGCTCTAGCGTCATATAATTAATTTCATTCAATTTTTTGCCGGTGTCAATCCCGTCAATTAACGGAGATTTTCTTCTTAAAACAGTTTTATATCGTTCTTCGCACTGTTTGGCGCTTTTGTCGGGAAATTGAGTCGATATTTGGGCCCACATCTCTTTTTTATTTTGAAATTTTTTCGTAGGTCCAATTTGAAACAGGTAACCTGCATAGAGATCCAGAAGTAATTGTGTATCGTCATCCGACCATACTGCATCATTAAACATTAGTATAATTACTTTGTTTTTGCTTTATGTACTTACTTTTAATTCGTTTGTACGTGTCTTTTGCTGCTTCAGTCTTTTCTGAAATTTTCCACAATGTTTCCTCATCATTTACAACTTTTATTTGAACCTCTGGCTCTGGCGTCATATAATTAATTTCTTTTAATCTTTTGTCGATGTCAATACTATCGGTTAATGGAGTTTTTCTTCTTAAAACAGTTTTATATCGTTCTTCGCACTGTCGGGCGCTCTTGTCGGGAAATTGATTCGATATTTTGGCCCACATTTCTTTTTTATTTTGAAATTTTTTCATGGGTCCAATTTGAAACAGGTAACCTGCATAGAGATCCAGAAGTAATTGTGTATCGTCATCAGACCATACTGCAATATTAAACATTAGTATAATTACTTTGTTTTTGCTTTATGTACTTACTTTTAATTCGTTTGTACGTTTTAGGACTTTCATCGATTACAAAATCCATTTTTAGTTTTATCTTTCAGGTTTAAGTTTTTGGTGTTTTTACAAGCTTCCTCTTTTTGTATAAATTTTTGTGTTTGACATTTGTTTAAAAAAGAAAAAGAGATTTTCCAATTAAATGTCAAAAATTGCAACGCAACGCTGGCGTTCCGCATTAACTCATGGTTAGAGAGTTGAGAAGCAGGGGTGGCAAATAGTTCACGATTATGCATGAACACATAGACGACAGCGGCTACACGAACACACGACTACAAATGCTGCTGGCTGCAATTGTAGTCGTGTAGCCAGCTACTTAATTTTTTAGAAAACGACAGCAACATATAACAACAATATAAACAGCTGTTTTTATACAAATGCATTTTTATTTCAGTAGTGCTAATTATATTTTTTTTCTACTTTATTAAAAA
This sequence comes from Cordilura impudica, assembly GCA_963682025.1. Classification (NCBI taxonomy): domain Eukaryota; kingdom Metazoa; phylum Arthropoda; class Insecta; order Diptera; family Scathophagidae; genus Cordilura; species Cordilura impudica. Next base: position 200,877,512 of record OY821520.1, on the reverse strand, counting down.
AGAAAAACATGCATGATTCTATATAAACTTGACTTAAATATTCAAATACTTATTTATAATGCATTATTATAACGTAAAAATAAATAAATATATTTACTTAACCGCTTTTGATTCGTAATGGAATTATTATAGCATTTCATTTTGCGATTAATTTTTTCAACAAAATAAAATATTTCATAGCACTAATATCTTTTACATATTTTGTTATATTGTCAACACTATTTTTGTTTTGTAGCCAACAAAAATAGAAATTAACCTAAGTTGACTACAGCAGCAAAAGTGATCGTGTAGTCGTGTAGCTGTGTTGGTGTCAAAATAATCGTTTTCATATAAACGTTTGTATTTTATTTTTGACAGGCTGTAGTCGTGTAGCCGCTGCCATCTATGTGTTTCATGCATTATGGTTGAAAACCAATTTTTTTAGAATTTCTCTTTACACTCATTTTCAAATATATATTTGTTTCGTATATATATTTTTTTAGTAGCGAATCAACAACTTAAGAAATTTTTCCGATAAATGGGAATATTGCATAATGTAAATATCGCGGGAATTTTCCATGCAATTTTCCCAAATTGGAAGTGCCTGCTGTTTATACAGATCAGATGCTACTTCAAAATGTTTATTTTATTCTGGTGTCATGTTTGGCAGCACTTTTTTTGCATGCTAAGACCACCGTTTGTGGCTAAGACTAATGCATGAAACACATAGACGACTGCGGCTACACGAACACACGACTACAAATGCTGCTGGCTGCAGCTACTTAATTTTTTTGAAAACGACAGCAGCAATATAAAAAAATATAAACAGCTGTTTTTATACAATTTTTACTTTATTATGCATGAAACACATAGACGACAGCGGCTACATGACTACAGCCTGTTAAAAATAAAATACTAACGTTCATATGAAAACGATTATTTTGACACCAACACAGCTATACGGCTACATGACAACTTTTGTCGCTGTAGTCAACTAAGGATAATTTATATTTTTGTTGGCCACAAAACAAAAATAGAGTTGACAATATAACAAAATATGTAAAAGATATTAGTGCTATGAAATATTTTATTTTGTTAAAAAAATTAATCGCAAAATGAAATGCTAAAAAAATTCCATTAATAATCAAAAGGGATTAAGTAAATTTATTTATTTATTTTTACGTTATTATAATGCATTATAAATAAGTAATTGTATATTTAAGTCAAGTTTATACAGAATCATGCATGTTTTTCTATTTTAATAAAGTAAAAAAAAATATAATTGGCACTACTGAAAAAAAATGCATTTGTATAAAAACAGCTGTTTATATTGTTGTTATATGTTGCTGTCGTTCTCAAAAAAGTAGCTGACTACACGACCACAATTGCAGCCAGCAGCATTTGTAGTCGTGTGTTCGTGTAGCCGCTGTCGTCTATGTGTATCATGCATAACATGGTGTCTCGACTAGCCATAATTCCTGACAATGTTCAAGTCAATGGCTGGTGGAGACTGCTAATGTTCATGTCATGACTAAAAAATCCAACTTTTTGCCATGACATAAAGTCTGTCATAAACTCAGCCATTTATTTGAAGTTTCATTCGATTTTGACGTTTAAGTATATTAAAATGGCGCAACTTAAATTAAATAAAAGCGAAATTATTAATTTCATTCTAAAAAAGGATTCACTAAAAATCTCGTGCTTTTTCTTTCATTTTTTCTTCAATTTATATTTTTAGTTTTTGTAACTCTTTTAAAGCATTGAGTACAATAACACATTTTTGTTGTTTACGGTTCAAAGACATTTTGGAAATGAAATGTCTAAACATAATTTGCCCACTTCGCATTTTCTCTCATTTTGTTTCTCTGACTTGAACATGACCATTGTCATAAATTATAGCTAGTCGAGACAGCGTGTAAAGCCCTAAACACATTCACTGCGAGTTGCGAGTGCGAGAAAAAACGAGAATGAGACAGTATGATTATTTCTAATGTGGAAGCGAGATCGAGAGTAAAGCTTTTTTGTGTGGCGTTGCCAACTTAGGTTGTAAAAACACTCGCAAGGGAATTAGAATTAATTCTATTTTCTGTGCGAGAAAAATCAGATGACAGGAGAATTAGCTGTATTTATGAACATATGACTGGAGAATCAGTGTGTATTTATTGTATTGTGCATTGTGACTTGCGAAATGATAAGTTGTTTTGCTTGTAGATTTGTAAAATTTGTAAAAAGCATTTTGATGATTTTGTAAAATCACAATAGCAAAATTCTCGCATGCAAAAAGCTATCGCATTCATACGATAATTATTAGTTGCATGTCTTTTTTTAATCTGCTTTAGTTTATTTTTCGCATTATAGACTTTTCACACTTACTGCGGTTTCAGGAAACGCCAGCGTTTTGCTCTCTTTCATGATATTCATGCTAAATCACACTATAAATCACACATAATTCCATATAAAAAAACGCAGACATTTTGCTCATTTTACTGTGATTTGTTTGAAATCACAGTAAACACAAGAGAAAGAACAGGGTTGCTCTCCAATAGTAGTTAAAAAAAGCATTAAAATTAAAAAATTTGCATTGCTTATGTCAGAAAAATAATGAAAAAAAAATTTGTTTGTTTATATTTCGTGATTGCTTTGTGCTGGTAAGTACTTATTTATTATTTATTTATTTATTGTTATTAATGCAAAACATTTAATTTTAACTAATTACAGAAGGAAAAATGGAGCCAATAAATGATATAATGTGAGTATCTTAATTTTATATCGACTTTTCATTATAAAAATTTCATTTTATTTAAATAGAAACCAAAGAAAGAAGTACAAAAAGCGAAGCCAATGGACGGACGTTTGTGTTATGAAAGATAATAAATTGAAATAAAGTTAATTTTAATGAAATAAAATGATAAAACAAATAGAAGTTAAACATGGGGTCCGCCATGTTGTAAAAAAAATTTAAGGGTTGGGCCACCCATGGGGCCCAACTCACCTTTAGCAAGTAAAACACAACACAATACGAATTTTACGATTAAACAAATTTATTCTTCACAGCTTAATGCCCAGAATTGAACTAACCAAAATCTTGCCTTTGCAAGTTAATATAACTTAAAATTACTCTACCATTTTTGCTTACGCTAACTTAATTCTATGGGAACCAAAACATATTGTGGTTCCCAATAATTTACGTGTGCAAATATTCGCTTAGCCTAGCTTAATTTTAATGAGAACAATAACTTGCATTGTTCCCATGATTTCCCAATATATTTATGAAAAAACACAGGCGTCATATTACACCCGTGTCATCGTGGTATGTCCTAGGCAGAATGGTAGTGCGCGGGGTGTTAACAGCAACACGCGCTGTCCGTGGTATTTGCTGAGTCAAGACAGAATGTTGTTTTTAAAAAAGGTATTGGGAACATGCAATGTGTTAACTTAGATAAAATGATAAAGTAAACATAAACATATCTTGAATTTCAATACAAAAATTTCAGTGTGTAGACAGGGATGAAAGTTTAAAAGAGAATTTCAAACAGTTTCAGAAAGAAAAATTTCATGTGTAAACCGGGACAAACTGTTTGAAATTCTCTTTTAAACTTTCATCCGTGTCTACACACTGAAATTTTTATATTGAAATTCAAGATATGTTTAATGTTTACCATATCATTTTATCTATTTGTTTTATCATCTTATTTCATTAAATTAACTTTATTTCAATTTATTATCTTTCTTCACACAAACGAACATAAAACATAGGCAATTTACCGCATATATATCAAGTTAGACGTAGCGTTTTACGACCCATCTACGGAGCACACCTTCTTGGGCACGGGTAACCCTCATCAGAAACCCGCCTTCAATACTTGGGAAAAGAAAAAAACTATCGGCAGTAAAAATAACCAATGAAGTGGAATTTTTTTAAGAAAAAGTGGCTTCCGAAGCGAATCAGAGTGAAACGTGAACAATTAGAAATTAAAATCAACTCAAACCAAAGAAAAAGAAAAACAAAACAAAAATATTCAAATATACAACTTAATGTTTTCATACTAAAAGTATATACATATATGACAGATCACTGAAAACCAAAATTAAAAATTAGTACATTAAAAAGTGTTGTGTTGAAAATCTTCCTAAATCAAAAATCACATCGAAATTGCACACAAACAAAACAATAGCTTTTGCTTTTATATATTTTTGTTTAATTTAAAAGAAATATTAATTTTTTTTACAAGTTTAAAAATTAACTTAATTAAAACTCGGGTGCAAAAATTAATAATAGAAAAAAAAGAAAACTCCAAAATATAGAATTTTATGTGCAGGTGTAAAATTTTTAAATCTCTTAAAAAAAAGAAATTATACTACAAACAAAACAAACAAACAAAACAATAAAAATAATTTTAGAAACAAAAATTAAAGTTGAGCAAATCTAATTTAGTCTTAATATTGTAAGTGTTGGATTTGCTAAAAATTACTCCACATCTTTACACAAATTCAACTACATTGAAGGAACCAGCGTGAAAGATCTTTCATCGTGGGATCCAACAACAATGTAAGTAAAAGTTCTTTATTTATAGAAAAAATGTTAATGCTAACAATTAAACATCCTAACAACGTATACATTCGGTAAATTATTCAGGTTTTAAAAATTTGGTTATACCAAATTAAACAACGGGATTGTCTAGAGCCGGTTTCTTCCACCACTAATAATGAAATTTAACTCTCTCCATTAAAATTTCATTTTGCCTATCAAATTCTAAATACGGGTTTAGCATCTACGTATCGTCCTGGTCTCAAAGAATTTTTTTTTTTGTTGTTTTTTTTTTATTTTTTTATTTTTTATCAAAAGTTGATTATTGTTTCTTTAATAATTTGGAACAATATTGTTTTTTCTTATCGATCTCATTTTTTTTTATGATTTTATAGTTTTGCACATAAAATTATTTTATTATATTGTTTAAATTTGTTTCAGCAATTTCTTTTATTAATTTTTGCACACATCGTCTTGACAGTGAATTCTTTATTTATATTTTTTTCCTTAAAAAAAAATATGCTAAGAGTAAAATATTCATATAATATATTAATTTCCGGTAATTTTAACTTGGTTTTAATTAAACTATTTAAATTTAAGAAAAAAATTTAATAATGCTAAATTTTGTAATTTTTCAAATAAATATGTGTATGTCAGTTCCAATCTAACTCTCTTTACGAACGGTCGTGTAAAAAATTAAAGCGCTTAGAGTAAAACTATTTAAAATTGATTTTATGAATGTTTCTGTTAATCCAGGTACGTATGTGACAGAAAAAGATGGAAAACTGGCATACCTGGACTCTATAGCAATCAGAATGGAAAACAAAATAAAGGTAGATTGGTACCAAAAACCCACAGCTACTGGACGACTCATCAACTTTCACTCTAAACACCCACGAAACATGGTATTAAATACAGCAAGCAACTTTGTAAAAAGAGTCTTATTGACGAGCGACACCATTTTTCACCAAGAGAATAAGAAAAAAATATTGAATATTCTAAATAAAAATGATTTTCCAAAAACAACATCACGCGGACTTATTACAAATACATAACAAAGATCAACCACGGAGATACAAATCTGTCACATACGTACCTGGATTAACAGAAACATTCATAAAATCAAACTTATACAATAAGAAAGAGTTCTCCATCGCTCCAAACATAAGTAACACAGTTCAACAGTACTACACACAGACATAAACGAAGATAGCAGATAAAGAAAAATCAAATGTTGTATACAAAATACAGTGTAGCGGCAACCAAGAACAAAATTGTAATATGTTTTACGTCGGAACAACAAAGAATAAATTAACAACAAGAATTTCACAACATAAATCAGACCAACGTTTAGGAAGCAACACCATAAGGGAACAAAAAACAGCACTTGCGGCCCACTGTGCATCACACAAACACATAGCAGATTTTGATGGGGCGAGCGTTTTATGTGAAGAGAGAAATTATAAAAAGAGAATGACTTTGGAAATGCTGCACATTGCGCAGACTTCAAAAAATCAGCGTATCAACTTTAAAGCAGACATTGACAATGTCGCTCAAGTGTATAGGGACATAATAACACAGAAGCCAGTGATTGATTGACAAAGAGTGTAGCATCATCATCTCGCATTATTAAATAGTTCTTAATTTTTAGTAAAAAATATGTAAATCAAAGGGAAAATATTTGTTTAAAAATTTTTAAATGGTATATGATTACTAGTTATGTTTTATTATGTTGTGAATGTTACAGTGAATTTTATATGTCGTAGTTGTTTTCTAATTTTAGCTCCTGAGGATGGCTAAAAAATTTATAGCCGAAATATTGATCTAATAATAATAATAAAAATGTTACAAAATTAACATTAATGTTTTTTCTGTAAATAAACCAATGACCTCAAGCCAGACAAGAAGTTTCTTATAAAAAATTAAAATAAAGGTCAACGACTAATACAAAAATATATTATAATTTCTTGGAAAAAATACAAATTGAAATCCATGAGCAGACCAACTCAATGCTAGGACTGCTTAATGTATGGCCATGGCGATGAACATTGCCGTCGAAGTGCTGCGTGTATGATATGTGCAGAACAACATCATACAAGTGTGTGTCCGTTTAACACAAATGAAAAAGACCAGCTGTTTTTACATGCTTTAATTGCAAAAAACATGGAAAAGAGAGAACTGATCACTCTGCAAACTACATCAACTGTCCGTTACGTTCTCTCTATTTGGAAACTAGAACTAGAGTAACTTCCAAAAGTCATAACAACAGCAGGCAACAACAAAATTTTTCATTTCAATCAAAGGTTGATTTTCCAAATTTAAGTAACAAACACAAATTGTAACAATAACATCAATAATAACACAATAAATAACAGCAAAGCCACATATGCTAACCAGCTGAGAACAAACAACGATTTATTTAGCATCGATGAGCTTTTTGATATTTTCACTGCAGCTATGGATGATTTACATAGGTGCACTTCAAAAGTACAACAAATCAAAGTTGTAATGTCAATGGTAAAATACGCCCATGGATTATACTAATAATTTAAACGAATTCAAAATGCTTCACTTGAATGCTAATGGCATTTCAAACTTTTCTAAATTAAAACAATTTGAGATACTAATTGAACGAGAAAATATTAATATAGCGTCTTTGAAAGTAACATTTTTTTCAACAAATCATAGACCCTATTTTAAAAATTATTATTTATGTCATAGGTGCATGTAAGGGCTAAAACTATTGTGAATGGAACGGAAAAAAAATAGACAGATGTAGATAGTTTACCTTTTTGCACAACCATTATATATATATATATTTTTTTTGCTATAATGGAAGAAAAAGATATATTCAGAAAATGGCTTTGTTTTTTTTTTCTGGAAGAAAGAGTTTTAGAAAAAACAAGAAAATGTCGGACAATTTCCTTTTTCTTTTTCTTTTGAGATATCAACGGTGCAGCAAGTGGCTACGGAAAAATTTTGGTGACCAACAAAAACGAATCAACGCAACCATCAACATTTAAAAAAAATCCTTTTTATTCAAAATGAACTTTATAAAATAAATAAATAAAAGCAACCATCCAAAATTTAAAAGAAAGAAAAATAACTACCAATAAACATTGATACTTAAAATAAAAGAAAAATTAGTGAACGATCGAAGATAACAAGAGCCAGATCAAAACTAGAACTACAACGCCACCTCTGCTGTTACTCAACGTGGGAGACGCTGTGCAAGCACCACCAAGCCTGGGGTGCTAGGTATCCGCAAGGTTTTGGACCACTGGACGGCCCTACCTCGTACGACTAGACTGACGGGACAAAAATACTCTGCAAAGAGAAAAAGTAATTTTTATATATATATTTTTTTTAAAGATATGTTTCATATGTGAAAAAAAAGGTCTTTAAACTATAAAATAACAAAAAAAAAAAAAAAAGATATATAGGGTAAACATTTTAACGCGGTATTAAGTGACGAAACAGTCCCTTCGTTTAGTTTGGTAGGAAGGTGCGCGTTTACCTAGGGTTGAGCTCAGGCCAGGATTCGTCTTTTTAGCGTCTCGGTTAGGGTACAATGACCCATGAAAAATGTTTTCTCTAACAAAAAAAAAATTAATTCAAAAGAAATTAAAATAAATCAAACGACATATATGTATATATATATTTTACGAATAAAAAAAAAGGAAAGAAAGGAAGCTAAAAGCAAGAAAAAAATATATAAATAAATTACGGAGAACAATTGTTATTAATTGAACGGGTATACTTCCCTTGTTGGGACACGTAGACGGACGGACAACCTTACGCGCGAACGAGCCAGAAGACGCAATAACGAGAATTAAGGATAACAGCCAGCAAAAATAGGCAACAAAATGCAGCACTAAAGTTTTTTAAAAATAACTTTTTTGGTGTTCTTTAGTTTTTATAATTTTAAATTAGTCAATATAAAAAAAAAAGAAAACATATAATTCAATCAATCCAACTATTAATGTTTTTTTTTATGGATTATTTTATACTGATGTTAATAAAATTAGATTTTTCATTTATCTACATATATACTTTTACCTGAAGTAAATGTTTTTTTTTTTTGTAAATAAAATACAAAATTTTTGTTAAAATTCCTAATATGAAAAATTCGGTGTTAAATTTTTTGGAGATGAGCTATTAAGCTCTGAGTGGTAGCAGGGAGAAAGAAAGTAGGCAGTAAGAGGTAGGTACGTTTGGGACATCAGAGACTGGTGTGATGATGTCATGGTGAGATCCCCATAGGATTTCAAGTGGGAGGGCCCTGATCTGGAGACAACACCCCAGATCCATATTGGTAAGTGTGTGGTAGGGAGAAGTGTGTGCAAAAATCTTTTTTTGTTACATAGTGTCTTAAGTGAGCTTCGGGTCCCCATTATTTAATTTTATTCCAATTTTCGTTCAAAATTGGCTGGCATGAAAATAATTTTTTTGTGACTGTCAAACGGTAGATTGGTTGGCAAGTACCTCACCCAATCCGGCGAGCTCTAGCCGAGCAAAAGCGGGCATGCCAGCGATGCCAACAATCTGGCCACTTAATTAACTTTATCCAACTGCTGACAGTACATTTATATAGAAGTAACAGAACAGATGCAAGAGGAGGAATAGTAGCTCTGTTAATTCATAAATCTGTCCCTTCGAAGCAAGGGATGTGTCAACACCTAAAATAACTCAACAAAATAATTACACATTACCAGAAAGTACTGTGAAATATATAAAACTAAGAAGAAGCTTTAAAAGAAAAAGCCAACGATCTTCAACTATAGCCGAGCAAACTTTTTATAATCAATGTACTAAGTTTCTAAGCAACATGATTGATAAAAGTATTAATTCGGAACGCAATAAGAAATGGTGTCAATTATTATCCAATTTAAAACCAGGTGATAAATCATTTTGGAAAATAAGCAGGAACTTGCGAGGAAAAGGAAAAAATCAAATCTCTCACTTTAAAGTTGGAAATACAAAAATAACATCTGATAAGGACAAGGCTGAAGTCCTGCCAAATACATTTGTCCAAGCAAATAACCTCACTTCGAACTACAACCATTCAGCGGATACATTAATAAATTCAACAGTAAATAATTTTAAGAAGGAAAATCCTAGTTCTGAATCTTATACATCTCTTGAAGAAGTAATGAATATTGTCTCATCAATAAAACCCTCAAAATCCCCTGGTTTTGACAATGTTCCCAACCTGCTCTTAAAGAAACTACCACTCAAAGCTCTAAAATTACTGGTTATAATATTTAACAGCTGTATCAAACTTAACTATTTCCCAAACCATTTCAAAAATGCTAAGGTTATAGCTGTCAACAAACCTAATAAGCCAAAAAATAACCCAAATACCTACATATTAGTCTATTAAGTAACTTTGGTAAAATATTTGAAAAAATTCTACATTCTCGTCTTAGTGAATTTGTAACGACCAATTCTATTGTTGCTAAAGAACAATTTGGATTTAAAAAAGGACATAGCACTACTCCCCAAATAAACAGAATTAAAAATCATATAATCACCAATAAAAACAATAAACGTTCAACGGGTGTAATATTGTTAGATATTGAAAAAGCGTTTGACACCGTTTGGCATAATGGCCTCTTATTTAAACTTCTTGATGCAAATATACCAAAATATCTATGTAAACTTATTTCAGATTTCATTCAAGACAGAAGCTTTAAAGTTGCGATTAATAATGAAACATCAACTCCAAAAACCATTACCTCAGGGTTACCTCAAGGATCAGTCTTGTCGCCATTACTTTACTCGATATATACATCCGATTTTAAAGTCCCAAAATATATGAAAATTGCTTATTACGCAGATGATACTGCGTTAATTTCTTCAAACAAACTTACAAGTACACTCCTGAAGAAAATGGAAAAAGGTCTTGTAAAGTGCAGTAAATATTTCCACAAATGGAAAATCAAAATTAATCCAAACAAGACCCAAGCAATAATTTTTCCATTCAACAAATCTCCCAAAAGACTGCCAAGACATCATCTTCTTATTGGAAATAATACCATAAATGTACTTAACGATGTCAAATATCTCGGAGTTGTCTTGGACAAAAAGCTTACATTTAAACAACATATCGCACCTTAAATACAAAAGTGACACAACTCAAAATTTTCCAAAATTGACTTTTTTCCAGAAATAAATTCACAGTTCACATCTCTTACTACTGCAAAAATATATTTCTCATAACTATCTTCCTTAACTGGAAAAATGCTGTTATGTCTGTTTTTATGTTAATTGAGTTGCTTCAGCACGATCAACTAAAGAGAATCATTTTTAGTTGTGTTAAAGTGCTGAATAACAATTGTTTACTTTTATTAGACATAAAGAGTGTTATTTTGAGTTCTGACGCTATTGTTGAAAAAATTTATAAATTTTGTGATGTGTTATTTTGCATTGTGCTGTTTTAATTAAAAAAAGTGAGTTTAATTGAATGTATTATTTTGTAATGTGCCTTTTTTGATAAAATTATCTTGATTGTCGAAAGTTTTATCAAAAATTTTCTTACTTTAAAGTATAAAACAAATAAAGTGTTAATTATATTGGGATAAGCCATTTGTTTGCCTACATATTGTGCTTGCTTTTTATAATTTCTTGCAAAATTCTCAATGCAAAATTTAATCGTTCAGTTGTGCCGTTTTTGTTGAAAATTACATGTTAAAACATTGAACATTATTCAATTACTACGAAAACGAATTCTATCATGTCTAGTCATATGGATGATAGTAGTGCGGATATATTTAGCAACTCTGGAAGTGAAATTTGTGTATCCGAAACAACAGAAAGCAGCACCTCGGAAGAATACTCAGAAGAAGAAAGTGTACAAACATTTAATAGAAATAAAAAATGTTCTAAATATACAATTCAAAATAAGAAAAACAGAAACAAAAATCGTTAAGAAATGCCGGACTCTCTTATACATCACTTTCGAAGTCAAAAAAATTAATAAATGGAAGATGTGTACGGCCACCCTGCCAAACGAAGTGCCGGTTTCGATGCAGTGAACTAATTTCCGAATCGTCGCGCCTTGAAATATTTAATAAATATTGGGGTTGCGCTGATTTGCAAAGACATAGAGAATTTAGAGCTAGCCATATGAAAGCAATTAAACCAAAATACAGATATACCTGCACAGATGGGTATCGCAAACTTAAAAATGATTTTTCCTTTGACGTCAACTCAGAGCTTATTAAGACATGTGTAAGACATTTTTTAGGGCAACTCTTGATATAAGTGACAGAGTAATACGAACAGTTATTGAAAAAAAGAATCAAGAAGGTTTCATTGAGCTTGACCTTCGTGGAAAGCATAGTAATCATATAACAATAAGCCCTGAAATCAAAAACAGTATGAGAGAATTTATTCAAAATATTCCACAAATCGAATCTCATTACTTACGTGCTAAAACTTCGCGGGAGTTCATTGAAAATAGTAAAAGTATTTCAGATCTATACCAAGACTATAAAGAATCTCGTGAAGCTGAAAATTTAGAATTTGGAAATAAAATTATGTTTTACAAAATATTTAGTACAGAATTCCGCATTGGTTTTTTCAAACCAAAAATAAAGATCAGTGTGATCTTTGTGAGTCTTTCCTAAATGCAGGTGAAAATGAGAAAAGATATTTAATAGAGGACTACACCAGACACCAAGAAGAAAAGGAGCTATGCAGAACAGAAAAAGATGCTGATAAGAAAAAAAAATGTAGCTGTGTATGACTTACAGGCTGTTTTACCGTTGCCAAAAGGCTTTACTTCTTGTTTTTACTACAAAAGTAAAATTAACAGTTATAATTTTACTGTTAGTGACCTCAGTGCCTAATATGTAGAATGTTTTTTTTGGACTGAAGTAGAAGGAAAACGTGGGAGTAATGAGATCGGAACCTGTGTGCTTTTATATATTCAGAATCTGGCACAAAAAGCAAAAAATGCTCAAGATTTAGATTTAGTTTTCTATTCTGACAACTGCTGTGGCCAATAAAAAAATAAGTACATTCTTTCAATGTATGCATATGCCATACATAAGTATAATCTACAAAGTATTACGCATAAATATCTTATTAAAGGTCACTCTCAAAACGAAGGAGACAATGTGCACAGCGTTATTGAAAAGCAAGTAAAAAGGCATTTAAGTAGTAATCCCATATATGTGCCAGACCAATACACAAGTCTCATACCAACTGCTAAAAAGACAGGTCCACCATATAAAGTTCGGGAATTATCACACGAAGCTTTCTATGATTTAAAGTCTCTACAAGAAGAGTGGGGTCAAAATTTTTGCACAAATGAATCAGAAAGTTATATGGCGGGATATTAAAGTCCTTCATATAAATAAAGAAAATTCCAATTCATTTTTTTATAAAACTTCTTACAAAGAAACCAATTATCAAAAGGTATGTGTAAGGAACATTTTGAAGCATTTTAAGCCTTGGAGTTCCATTAAGTAAGTATTGATAGGCTTTCTGCATTTATACTAAATTTTTGCTACATATAAGAAACACAAAAAAAATTTTTACCGTTTACGATTTTAGCTTATGCGTGATTTATTCGGAAAGGCTACCGCTTCCACAAATAAAGCAAAAGGACATAAAAGAACTGGTGAATAAAAATCATATTCCCAAAAACTTCTACGAGTCCTATTACAAAAACTTATTTACTATTTAGCTTCAACAGTATTTTAAAACTCTAAATTTAGATAAGTATATTTCGTTTAATATAATGAGCTATTTTGATTTGAATTTTTGCAAGTTTGATTTGTGCTAATGACATGAATAAGTCTCTATTGTGAAATACATATACTTCAATAAAAACATAATTTTTATTATTCCTGTGAATTTTCTAATTTTTCTACTTGCTGTTCAGTTGGCGAATAGAAAACTTAACAAATTAAAGCATATTATCAGTTAAAGGGGCACAATTTGAGATAATATCACTAGTGAAATGAAAATATTTCAGTTAGAGAGTCATAACTCAAAATATTATTTTATTTCCACAAACACAATATAAAATTAAAAAAAAATTTGCAAAATTTTCCTCAAAATTGACATTTTTCATAATGAAACTAAATTTTTTTCAAATATTACAATCACTTTTACATAAACAGTTTTTTGCCTCTCCTGAAAATTTGAAAATTTTGAGTTGTGTCACTTTTGTATTTAAGGTGCGATATTATGGCTACGTGCCAAAAAGCTATAAAATCATTTAAAGCATTATGGCCACTACTAAATAGAAGGTCATTTCTAAACCCCAAAAACAAAAATTTACTCTTCAAAAGTTTTATAAGGCCAATATTAACATATTATATTATATAACATATTATATTATTTGTTGCAATATCTATATGTAAAGATTAGATCTCATATGTGAATATCAAATTTGTTAAAATATGTAAATAAAGGAAGAATATATAATTGAAAAAAAATAAAAATATAAGAGAATTTTTGAAATGAAACTCTAAAAACGATGTTATGATTTCTGGCGAATTATTAGGATGGTTTAGAGATCATTAGGAGTCATGTGCAGAACATTTGCCATTCAATGCATGACAATGGTTGGGAGGGAATCATCTGTCTTAACAACTATACTGATACGTGGTCCAAACTTTAGTCTACTAAGAACCTGCTGTTTTTTTCTTTTTCCCTTTCTGTTCTCTTCTTTTCTCCTATATATTTTTGAATAAGAACCAGGCATGCAGATATTAATAATTCCGATAGTAGCCCCTTTTGTATTTAGAGAGTTGTAGCAACTCGAAACCACCCTATTTACCGACGAGATGGAAGCCGGAACAAAGTTGCATGCTTCGCTATAAAAACTCCGAAAATATAAACATAGTTACAAAACTTTAACCCCTGTATGCTACATAAATTATTTGGCGCCCAACGTGGGGCCCACACGAAAATTCTCAACAATTACAGCTTCTATTTGATTTTTTTGTTCAAGCATGTGTGTAGGCCCAAACAAAAATCTTCTTTTCTTTATTTTTGCTCTGTTCCACTGGTTTTCTCTCTCTCCTTGTTTGATGAATATAGTGTTTGGAATTAATATTTATTTGAGTGACATGTTGCTGTTAACCAACATCTATACTATTCATTCGCCTTTTATTTCCTTTAACAAGTTTTATCGACACATAAATTTAGTTTTCCGGAAATGCTGTTGTGTGGATATATACGCTACACACAGACCGTTTATTATATATATGATAAGATACAACTCCTTTTTTATTATTGTTAGAAAATTAGTTTTATTGGAAATATTTCTACTATAGCACTTTACTTTAACTAAAATCTTTCATTTGTTGTTCTTTGAATCTTGTTCTTTACATAGATCAGGTTCTTTTAAGCTTAGTTGACTATTTTTGTTGACCAAATTTGTTTTCAAACTATTTGCAGTTTTGCCCAGCAATCTAACACAGTGTTATACATATTTTTTTAGAAATTTTTTTTGCAAAATTTTGAGATATTGATTTTTCTTTTAATATTTTTCTTAAAATTTTTTCTTGGGTTTTCGTCTACAAAAATCTATTAAATTATTAAACAAAGTTTAATTGTTTTTGAGAAAATTATTAAAGTATCATGAATTTTTAAACTTTTCTGCATTTAAATTATTTTTTTCATTTGCTTATTAGCAATAGTAGTACGTAGTACCATCCATTTTAGATCTAAATCAGTGCTGTCCAACTGGCGGCCCATGGGCCGCATGCGGCCGAGCTGATCATATTCTGTGGCCCATTAACAAAATAAAAATAATCATATTCTGTGGCCTATTAACAAAATAAAAATATCTGTATAATGGTTTTTTTTTTTTAAATTTTGTCAATTTTAAAAATGACCAGCAAATTTATCAGTAATATTTATTTGTCTTATTTTTCTTTCTAATCTAGTTTTTGTCAACTATAGGACACACGCAAAGCCAATACTATTTTGTATTACTTTTTTCCAGTCTAGTATGCCATGAAACTATACCCACAAGTGCTATAGTTTATTATACCCTATACCACTATGTGGTTTGGGTATAATGACTTTGTGCTGCTGTTTGTAACAACCAAAAATATTTGACCTAGACCCATCTTTAATTATACCGATCGAATCAGAATCACTTTCTGAGTTGATTTAACAATGTCCGTCCGTCCGTCCGTCCGTCCGTCCGTCCGTCCGTCCGTCCGTCTGTGTGTCCATGTAAAGCTTGTAATCAAACTGCAGGTCGCAAATATGAATATATTTTGATGAAATTTGGTATGTAAGCTTTTATCGGCCATTGGATGAACGCTATTGAAATTGGTGAGAATCGGTCCATGTTCAGACCTAGCCCCCATACAAATTACCCATATGAAATCGACATAAATTGCCATAAGATCCAAATTGTCATATAGATCTTACTCAAATTGGGTTTGTATGCGTTCATTACATCCACTAATGAGTAGTCCAAAAATGATCCCTTTGACCCCAAATAGAGCTGCTTCCCGATCTTCACTTAAATCTATTAAAAAACAAAAATATTGCACTGATTCTTCTCAAATTTTGTTTGTACATATTTTTGCAAAATACAAGAGACTTTACCAAACATGATCAGGATCGGTCCATTTTTGGACCTAGTCCCTTTATAGATATAGCATCCGATATGAACTTTTTCATATCTGCAGCCAAAAAAATTAATAAAAATCCCACTCAAATTTGGTTTTTGATAGGGTTTCTAAACGCATGGTATAGGGTATCGTATAGTCGGTCTAGACCGACTATAATTTTCTTACTTGTTTTACAAGTTTTATCGACACATAAATTTAGTTTTCCGGAAATGCTGTTGTGTGGATATATACGCTACACACAGACCGTTTATTAAATATATGATAAGATACAACTCCTTTTTTATTATTGTTAGAAAATTAGTTTTATTGGAAATATTTCTACTATAGCACTTTACTTTAACTAAAATCTTTCATTTGTTGTTCTTTGAATCTTGTTCTTTACATAGATCAGGTTCTTTTAAGCTTAGTTGACTATTTTTGTTGACCAAATTTGTTTTCAAACTATTTGCAGTTTTGCCCAGCAATCTAACACAGTGTTATACATATTTTTTTAGAAATTTTTTTTGCAAAATTTTGAGATATTGATTTTTCTTTTAATATTTTTCTTAAAATTTTTTCTTGGGTTTTCGTCTACAAAAATCTATTAAATTATTAAACAAAGTTTAATTGTTTTTGAGAAAATTATTAAAGTATCATGAATTTTTAAACTTTTCTGCATTTAAATTATTTTTTTCATTTGCTTATTAGCAATAGTAGTACGTAGTACCATCCATTTTAGATCTAAATCAGTGCTGTCCAACTGGCGGCCCATGGGCCGCATGCGGCCGAGCTGATCGTATTCTGTGGCCCATTAACAAAATAAAAATAATCATATTCTGTGGCCTATTAACAAAATAAAAATATCTGTATAATGGTTTTTTTTTTTTAAATTTTGTCAATTTTAAAAATGACCAGCAAATTTATCAGTAATATTTATTTGTCTTATTTTTCTTTCTAATCTAGTTTTTGTCAACTATAGGACACACGCAAAGCCAATACTATTTTGTATTACTTTTTTCCAGTCTAGTATGCCATGAAACTATACCCACAAGTGCTATAGTTTATTTTAAATTGTAAACGTTGTTTAATTTTATTCTTGTGAAATTATTTATGCTTAACGTACAGTGAAATACATATGTATTTAAAGTTTGTAAATGCGTGTTTGATTGTTTTTATTGTGAAATTATTTTTGATTAACATACACATAAAATTAGGTAAGTGCATTTAAAAAATTTGGTATTTAATTTTTTTTTTTTATTTTTCCGTTTGTTATTATTTCAAGCGAACTTATTTTATTAAAATCATAAAATGAGTGCAAAAAAAAATACGAAAAATTACGAGTGAGAATCGGGAATGGGAAATTGATTATATGTTTGTGAAGCAGAAAGAAAGTTATGTGTGTTTGATATGCCGGATGAATACTACTATATGTAAAGAATATAATTTGAAGCGTCATTATCAATCACAGCATGCAGACAAATATTCGCAATATAATGGTGAGTCGAGAATCGTCATACTTGAAAATTTAAAAAAACAATTTAAGCAGCAAACATCAATTATCACCTTCGCATGTAAGGCTCAGGATGCATCTGTTTATGCTTCTTATGCAGTTGCAAAAGAAATTGCCAAAGCCAAAAAGCCATTTACTGATGGTGAAATTATTAAGAAGTGTGCAATCAAAATGGCTCAAGCATTTGGAGATGATAAAATGGCAAAACAATTCGAGTAAATTTCTCTTTCTCACCAAACTGTTGCAAGACGAATCTTAAAAATGGACTCCTTCTTAGTTGAAAAATTAGCCGACATAGTAAAAAATTGTATATATTTTTCAATTGCGCTTGATGAAAGCACCGACATATCCCATACCAGTCAAATGATGATTTTTGTACGAACAGTGGATGTAGATTTTAATGTTTCGGAGGAGTTACTGAAATTGTCTTCCCTACATTCTACAACAAAAGGTGTAGATATTTATGAGGAACTCAAAAATGTTGTTTGCATGTATGGTGGTTTTGAAAAATGCACTGCCATTGTAAATGATGGAGCAAAATCAATGGTTGGGAAAAATATAGGACTCGCTGGACTGCTAAAACAAAATGGTATTAATTGTATTATTCACTAGCAAGCTTTATGTGGAAACATTATGGGATTAAGTTGCACGATGAGTACAGTTATTAAAATAACAAATGCAATAAGAGGCGGAAACCGTGCACTCACCCATCGTTAATTTAAACAATTTCTTGAAGAACTTGATGCCGGATATGGTGATCTACTTTTGCATAGCCAAGTTCGCTGGTTAAGTGCAGGGAAATGCCTTAAAAGATTTTTTCAACTTCGTAAAGAAATTAAACTTTTTCTTATGGAAACAGAATTGGATTCGTCATTTATAGCTAGTTTTAATGAAAAAACATTTTTAATTTCACTAGCATTTTTAGCAGATATTACCGAATATTTGAATGTTTTGAACAAAAACTTGCAAGGCAAAGACCAAAACATAAGTCATCTGGTAAGCCATATCATCGGATTCCGCAATAAGTTACGTTTGCTTCGGTCGCATTTGATCAACAACAATTTGGTGCACTTCGAGTGTTGTAATGAACTTGCTATCGAAATACAAGAAATCGGTCAAGATTTTGATGCCAGATTTTCTGATTTTGATGCAATTAAACCAGAACTAAAATTATTTAATAATCCGACTACCATCGACGTTGAAGAAACCGATATTAAATATCAAATGGAATTATGTGAATTGCAAGCTGACGAATTTTTTAAATCAAGGCTGGAGACTGGGGTAAATTTATTCAAAATGTTTCCAAACGACAAATATCCAAAATTGCGCGATTTGGGCTTAAAATTAATTTATATGTTTGGTAGTACATATATTTGTGAACGAGCATTTTCTGACATGAAATATATCAAATCTAAATATAGAAATTCAATGGCCGACAAAACACTAGAAGAAATTTTAAGAATTTCTTCAACTAAAATTGATATAAATATCGAAGTTCTTGTAGCTGCCCATATAAATAAGCAGTTTTCACATTAATAATAATTATGTTAATATTTTTTTCTTTATTTTCTTGAACTATGAACTAATAAAATACTAAAAAAATTATAAATGACTTTTAATTAAAATTTAAAGTATACTGGCCCGCCAAACCTACAAAAAGATAAAATTGGCACACATGTGCCGAAAAGTTGGACAGCGCTGATCTAAATACTTAAATATTTAAATCTTTTTTTTTTATATAAACCAAGTTCTTTAGACTTAGCTGATTTATTTGTATTGACCAAAATTTCTTTAAACTATTCCCAGGTTTGACCAGAGATCTAAAACACAGTGTTATAAATATATTTTTCTGAAATTCTCTTTTAGAGATACGTATTGGAAACAAAACAGACAAAACTTTTGGAAAAGTTTGAGAAAATTATCAGAATCTTCATAAAATTTTCAACTCTTCTGTAGAGTCAGCGGAAAAATAGTAGACTCTAATAATTTTTTTATCAAACTAATTATAAATCTTCTAATCAGCAGTAATAATAATTTTATTGAATTTGATTGATTTTTTTTTTAAACTTTTAACCAAATTTGAGTTTCGATTAACTTATTTTCATCAGGTAATTCATTTTTATATTTCATTTCATAATGACTCCTACGAAAAGTAATGACGGTTCAAGGGATTCCCTTACTAGTTTACCAAATTGCCTCTTTTGTAAGAATATTATTAGCGTAGCACAGTACTTATTTATACCCCTTGTGGAAATCCTCTTCATAGATCTCGCTCCCAGAAAATTCCAAAGAATAAACCCTTTTGTCCATTTTGTAATGGTAAGCTAATAATGTCCACAACAGCAGGTAGACAACCAGGAAATCCAGCTCAGCCAATCATAACTAGAGGGCAAGTTCAGATGGCTTTAGAATTTGATTCTAACCAGTCCAGTAATCCTCCATCAACCCCAGCTGAAGGAATAAGAAAAACAGCAAATACATCTGCTAGTATACCTCAAGACCAACGTGAACATATTAGGAATGTGGTTATAGCTGCTGTGGGTGCACAACAAGCTGAAATGTTGAGTGGACTTAGTCAGCAATTGACCAGGCTTGCTTCTATAAACCCAAATAACAGGATGCAGACTTTACCAGCTGTAATACAGCAGATTTTGGAACAACTTTTAGGACTTTCATCACATCCTAACCAAAATCCAAATCATGCTAGGTCTGAAAATCTTCATTTGAATGGTAATGGAGGCAACGTTCTACTACCAGATTCTTCCTTTAGGCCAGACAAAATAGGGCACATTATGCATAACTGGAAAATAAGATTCACTGAAGATCCCCGGGGAATGTCGGTTGATAATTTTATTTATAGAGTGGAGACTTTGACCAAACAAACTTTGAACGGAAATTAGGACCTTTTGTGCGACAATCTTTCCACACTTTTCGAATCTAAAGCCAATGATTGGTTTTGGAGATACCATCAATCGGTAAGGAGAGTAGTTTGGTCATTTAAGTGTTTCATTGCGCAAACAATACAAGGACTCTCGAACGGATGTTGACATCCGAGAAATGATTCGCGACCGGAAACAGAGACCTAATAAGAATTTTGACTCATTTTATGAATCAGTTGAATATTCTCGTAGAAATTTTGCGTCATAATCTGTTGCCAGAGATTCAGCACGAGATCCTCAACATACAAGTAGAATCAGTTTCTCAATTGCGGGATATCTGTCGAAGGAGAGAATTTTTTTGCAGGATGTTGTCAAGAAACAACAACTTTTTAAACCTTTCGTTCCTCATAGGGCGGTAAATGAGGTAGTTGAAGATGAGGCCGATATAGAAGAAGTCGAGGGTGTTTCAGCTATTTCTCTTATATGTTGGAACTGACAAAAATCTGGACATCGATATCACGATTGTGTCGAAGACAGACGCATTTTCTGTTATGGCTGTGGAGCAGCAAATCATTTAAGCCTAACTGTATTGCGTAGTTCACCAAAAAACTATCAGTCGAGTGCGCTGAAAAGTGCACGCAGACCAACAAAATCTACGAACACCAACACCGAGCATTGCTGAAATCTTTAAGTACGCACTCAAACCCCATTGGCCAAAATTAAGACGACTACAACAATCAAAAAAAATATATTAGTGATAGTAATACCTCACGCTTCGTTTCTGATAAACCAGATTTTCCTTCGTGTAAGTCTATACAACATGACAATTTTAAAATTTTACAAAATAATCATAGTGTTGAAAATAACAATGATATAGAGTTTCAACAATTTGCTTCATCAGTTTTATCAACCCATTCTCACCCACCAACCTACTTTAAACCCTTTCATTTACGGTTGGCAGAGTACAACGCGAGAAAGGCTAAAATTTTCAACGAAACACCGACGACTGTTAAACAGAAACGTTCTACTGAATGCATGACAAATTTTTGGAGAAAAAGTAAGGATACCAGACGTAGTCTTTTAAGCACAATATACGATAAGCCCATTGATATTCGACCTTATGCGGAAGTAGAAAGTTTTTATAAAAGTTTTATAGGATTATTGGACACAGGTGCTTCCATAAGTTGTTTATATATATATATATATATATGTCCTTTATTTAATTAGATATAATATAAATACAAATTGTACATAAAATACTTAAATAAAAAGTTCACGAAGAACATAGGGCGTCAACAAATTTTCTCCATCTGATTCGATCTCTTAATTTCGTTCCATGTTTTTTGGACTGATTCGTGTTCATTTCGTATGCACCGGATCCATGTATGACGGGGTCGGCCTGGATGTCGTTGACCTTGGGGGTTCCACTCAAGTGCAGCTCTGGCAATATCATTTGCTGGTCGCCTGAGAATATGGCCGATCCATGTCCATTTACGTTTCTTAATATCAAATTCGATGGGACAACAATCTGCCAGATTCCAAAGGGCTTCATTTGATACCCAATTAGGCCAGTATATACGTAAAATCTGTCTCAGACACCGATTGACGAAAGTTTGTATTTTCTTCTTGGCCAGTTTTGTAAGGCTCCATGTAGTGCAACCATACAGCAGAACAGATTTTACGATACAGTTGAATATACGTAACTTAGTTTTCTGGGATATGTTGTTAGCGCGCCAAATTTTGTGCAGTTTTAGGAACGCAACACGGGCCTTGTTGATTCGGTCACCAATGTCGGCTACAGAGCCACCGTCTGTTGCGATTTTACAACCGAGATAGTTGAAAGATTCTACATCTTCCATTACGGTACCATCAACAATAAGGGGTGATGAAATATTGGTACTGATACGCATCAGCTTTGATTTTTTAAAGTTAATTCTCAATCCTACTTGTTTGGCGTTGTCGGAGAGTCTCTTTATCTTAGTTTCAATATCTGCAAAGCGCTGGGCCATTAGACAAATGTCGTCTGCGTAATCTATATCATTTAGGCATTCCATC
The DNA here is from genome assembly GCA_963682025.1 of Cordilura impudica. Classification (NCBI taxonomy): domain Eukaryota; kingdom Metazoa; phylum Arthropoda; class Insecta; order Diptera; family Scathophagidae; genus Cordilura; species Cordilura impudica. The sequence continues at coordinate 200,854,970 of OY821520.1, read as the reverse complement.
ATATTCCATCGAATACCGGTAGGGGCCTCACTATTTGTCTTTTCCATTACACAGTCTAAAAGAAGAATGAATAGTGTGGGAGACAGGACACAGCCTTGCCTTACGCCTGTAACGGTTGTGTATGGTTGGCTTTCCTTTCCGTTAAATCGGACCTTGCACTCTGCGTCTTTGTACAGCTCGCGTATTAGAGTGACAATTTTTTCAGGTATACCTTTACCAATTAATGCAGACCACAAAGAATTTCGGGATATTGTGTCGAAAGCACGTTCAAAATCTACGAAAAGTAGGTATAGGGGTGTGTTATACTCTGCCGATTGCTCAATAATAATGCGTAGAGTATTGACGTGATCAACACAAGATCGTCCAGGCCGAAAGCCAGCTTGTTCATTACGAATAGTTTGTTCTACCACTGGTGAAATTCGCTGTAGTAGTAGAGTTGCCATCACTTTCCCTATAGCGTTTAGCACGGTAATACCGCGCCAGTTTTTACACTGAGTAAGATCACCCTTTTTAGGGATTGTGACTACTACACCCTCTTTCCAATCTGCAGGAAATTGATTGTTGATCCATGCACGTCTTATCAGTGGAGTCAGAACTTCAGCTAATGTATCAGCACCATATTAGCTCGGCGGGTATGTTGTCGGGACCAGGCGATTTACAATTTTTCAGCTGTTTTAATGCCGCTGCAACTTCGGAACATGACGGGGGATCAGTAGAAATATCCCTTCTTGGGTTGCGCCGTAAAGAAGACGTTTCCGGATCAGCCTGGTTGTAGTTGTTATTTTCAGTTGATGCCTGTGATGAGAAGTGTTCGCGCCACCGTCCTAGTTGTTGATCTGTGGTGGTTAGGTCTGTGCCATCACTTGCTTTAAGAGACATAGTGCCTCGTATATTATTGCCACTCATCTGCTTAATGGCAGAGTAAACTGCACGCAGATTACCTGTGTTGGACGCTTTTTCGGCTTGTTCTGCTATACCATTAAAGTATTTTTCTCGATCAGCACGTACCATATAATTTACTTTTCGAGAAGACTGGCGGTATTCTAGTTTAGCTTGTTCTTTCGCAGCATTTGTTTTGGCTTGCAATCGTGCTTTACGAAGACGTTTTCGATTTCCAATCTCATCCCAGGATTCAGAGCTAATCCACGGTTTAATTTTGTTTAGTTTTACTCCAAGAGTTGACTTTGCCGTATCTTTGCAGACTGTAACTACGTCTGACCACGTGTGTTGCTCGTTGTTTATAAGGCTGGATCTTAACCTTTGGTTATATACCCTTGATACGATTGAATCATGGAATCGAGCTGTGTTGTATTTATCGACCTTTTCTAACGCTCTGTTAACTGCCGCAGGTCGGAGACGAAAAACAGCTACGAGTAGGGAGTGATCGCTGGCAACGTCGGCTCCTTGTCTAGCTCTTACATCCATAAGTGAGCCCAAGAAAAGTCGACTAACAATTATATGGTCAATTTGATTGAGAGTTTGACCGTCTGGTGATTCCCAGGTATATTTATGAATATTTTTGTGTGGGAATTTCGTTCCACCAATAAAGAGACGGTTTCGGGCGCAGAAATCAACTAATCTGTCACCATTATTGTTCCGTGAAGGTCCCAGGCCATGCTTGCCCATAACCGCTTGTAGGCTCTCGTTGTCGTTTCCTACTTTGGCATTGAAGTCACCCATAAATATCTTAGTATCCCCTGCAGGCAAAGAACTTATCACGTAATCCAGTTGGCCATAAAAATCATCCTTAGCCCTATCATCGTTCGGGTCGGTTGGTGCGTAACATTGCACAATAGATATTTTGCGAAATTTGCAGTTGAATCGTGCAGTAACTATACGTTCTGAGATTGCCCGGTGTTCTAATAGTGCATTCCTGGCCTTTGGTGACAGCAACAAACCGACGCCGTTTATCCTGTAGGTGGTGTTACAGGAGTAAATAAAGTGGTAACCAGAAGGCAGCTGCGTTGTGCCGTTGTTTAGCCATCGAACTTCACTTAAACCCAGAATATCTAGTTTGTAGGACACCATTTCCTTTCGAACTTGCTCGAGTCTCGATGTTTCGGAGAGAGTTCTAACGTTCCATGTACCAATCATAAACCGTTGTTTGAAGCCAAAAGTCGTCATCGTGGGGGGATCATTATTTAAATTTAAATTTATTGACGTTTCTGTAATCATTTGAATTTAAGAAGATTGACTGATTAGGCCAAAGCTTCCGATCGTAGAGTTGGGGCTGCCAGCGCCGCTAGGCCGGTTTAAATACAGTTGAGTTTCAGTGACTTAGTATTAACGGTTGTCACCTAGTTTCCTGAGACGCATCGGCATTAGCCTGCACTCAGGATACTCAGTCCTGCACGCCTTCTCAACTTTAGCTGCCATCAGACGGGTGCCTGAAACACATTACCAGGGAACACTTGGTCTAAGACCGGAAGTTGTGAGATGCTTGGGACTTTCGGACAAAGGAATCGCTTCTTGCTACCCCCAAGTGGATAGCAGACAGAGAGCTTTCAATCTCTGCGAAAGACCCCGTTCCCCATAAGTTGTTTAGTATATATAAAAAGATTAAGTCATTTGTCAAGACAGCTGATGAAAAATCACAGATTTTTTCGGGTTGTGTTAATACAAAGGTCACTTTTCGTGGCATAACGAAAGATATAACTTTATATATTGTACCAGATTTATCTCAAAATTTATATCTTGGCATTGATTTTTGGCGAAGCTTTGATTTGCTGCCTCCGAGTCTAATTGCTGATCTTAATTTACTTTCGACAAATATTTCAGAAATCGCTGAACAAAGATTATTGATCGATATTCAGAAACAGCAACTTTTAATAGTCAAAAATTTATTCCCATCATTTGCTAAAGAGGGCTTAGGTCATACAAAGGTAATTTCACATATAATTAATGTTGGTCTAGCAACGCCAATAAAACAGAGACATTTTCCAATCTCTCCAGCAATGTAGAAATTGATTTATGACCGAATGTTAGAAAACGATGTAATAGAAGAATCTGACAGCGCGTGGTCGTCTCCAATTGTCCTTGTTCGTAAGCCAGGTAAAATTCGTGTATGTTTAGATAGTAGGAAGGTGAATTCCAATACCGTTAAGGATGCATATCCTCTGCCAAATAATGTTGGTATTCTCAGTCGGTTGCCGAAGGCAGAGTTTATATCTAGTTTAGATTTAAAGGATGCCTTTTGGCAAATCCCGTTAGACAAATCATCGAAGGATAAGACTGCATTTACCGTTCTTGGTCGCCCCATATACCATTACAAGGTTATGCCTTTTGGCCTCTGCAATGCGCGTCAAACAATATCGTGGCTAATGGACAAGGTGATGCCAGCGCATTTAAGAGCGGAAGTATTTGTTTATCTGGATGATTTGTTAATAGTGTCAGATACATTTAATAGACATTTGGAGGTATTGCGAGAAGTTGCCAACCAAATTCGTTCTGCAGGACTGACCAAATTTTGTGTACGAGAGGTCCGCTATCTTGGCCATGTTGTGGGTAATGCTGTAATTCAGACAGATCTAGAAAAATATCGGCCATCATTGGATTTCCGACACCAAGATCTGTACGTAAACTCAGATGATTTTTAGGAATGTCCGGTTGGTACCGAAAATTTATTATCTTGACAACCGCACCAGTTTGCATTGCCCCAATTTTTCCCAGCCTTTTTATATTCACTGTGATGCAAGCAATACTGGAATAGGAAGCGTTTTGGTACAAAAAACTGCGGAGGGTGAAGAGTTTCCTATCATGTTCAAGTCAGAAACCGAGCATCAATGTATAGCATAGAAAAAAAACCACGACTAAAGTCAACCGAGCATCAATGTATAGCATAGAAAAAAAACAACGACTAAAGTCAACCGAGCATCAATGTATAGCATAGAAAAAAAGAAGAAACTCAACCAAGCCCAACGTAAATACTCGGTTACCGAACAGGAGTGCTTGGCAGCAATGCTAAGCATTTAAAAGTTCAGAGCATACGTGGAAGGATATGCGTTCACAGTGATAACTGATCATGCATCTCTTAAGTGGCTCATGTCCCAAACAGATCTCAACTCAATGTTAGCTAGATGGGCACTAAAACTTTAGGGTTTCAACTTCAAGATAGAGCATCGTAAAGGCAGCAAAAATATAGTTCCTGATGCACTTTCGCGTATCAATACCGAAGACTTGACCGAAATTCAGATATTGGATGTATCAGTTTTGAACGATTCAGGGGTTTTCGTGGATCTACACCGAACATTTCAATAGTACCGAATACAGACAGCTTTTGAACAGAGTAAAGGAAAATCTTGATAAAACACCAGATCTTAAAATAATGGACGGGTTTCTATACAGACAGACCGAGCATTGTACGGGCGAACAACTGCAGGACGATCTCGCGTGGAAACTTTGGCTTTCCAAAGAGCTGGTGGAGGAGATTTTTGGCCTAATCTGGTTAACGAGGTCAAAGAATATATAAAATCATGTGACATTTGTAAAAGCACTAAACACCCTAATTTTGTGATGCGTTCACCAATGGACAAAACGTCAGAGACTTTTCGGCTTTTCCAGAAGCTTTGTGTAGCCTTCATTGGTCCTTATCCACGGTCTAAATCGGGAAATATTGGGATTTTTTATAGTCCTCGACCATTTTTAAAAATTCTGTTTTCTGAAACCTGTAAAAAAAAATTACAGCTGATATAATAACAAATTATCTTGAACAAGAATTATTTCACACACTTGGTACACCTGAAACTATTGTTTCAGACAACGGTTCTTTTATGCAAACTAGAAATCTTAGATGACAGGGCTTTGAAATTTTGTCGCGAAGATTGATATGTTATGTGGTATATTCTAAATTGGTTCTTTTATTTATTTAATAAAGTTAATTTTAATGTCTATGCTTGAAGAGCTAAAAAAGGAATGAATATATTTTATATAAAAAGGTATAATATCTGGTGATGCCAGATTAACTAAATTGATACACTGAGAACATCATATACAATATGACATCCCCTTTGTTTTATTGAAAAGTTTCGTATTCTTCAAAACGTTTGGGTGTCTTGATTTGCCTCTTTGGCCTCGATGTTGTAATGTTGTACTGATTTTTCGATTTGCTAGTTACTTGTTCCGGATACCTGAGCAGTATATTCATCTCCAGCATCGGTAGTAGGCTGTTGAGTTGATGTTTGCTACGTTGGAGTTCGTTGTGATATTGATTGCCGTATTGTTGATGTCATTGATGATTCATCCAAATTTGTTCGTTCATCTTCGCCATTCATAATTTTTGTGTGGGCTTCTTTACGTGAATGGTGTTACGTTTGTATAGTTTTTCGCCTGAACTTACTATGCATGTTCGATTCGATAACTTTTGCCTCACTTCACCTTTCATCCACACATCTTCTGGGTTTCGTTTCATATATACTTCATCGCCAACATTCAAATTGTTTTCCTTTCTTGTCTCCCTATCAAAATACTTCATATATACTTCATCGCCAACATTCAAATTGTTTTCCTTCCTTGTCCCCCTATCAGCGTTTACGAAATTTGTTCCGTTGTCAGTGATGACAACATACATACGTTTATTGTTATTTTGGCTGAGAGAGTGTTTAATTCATCGATCTCGAAGAAATCGGAATAATGGTCAACCGTTATTAGAAAATGACTCTTTCTTTCTTTCATGTTTACCTCACATACGTCCATTGATATGATCTCAAATGGTGATCTTGGTATTTCCGAGAGTATTAACGGTTCCTTTTGTTGATTTCTAGCATATTTGTTGCATATATCGCAGTCCTGTATTTTATGTTTTGATGCTCTCTGAGATTGCTCTCCAATAGACTGTTCCTCCAGTTAACTTTTGCGTCGATTCTATTCCCAAATGGGATTGGTGTAAACGATCTAGTATTTCGTTTCTCATTTGTTGTGCAACCAGTATTCTGTTGCCTTTAAGTATCATTTTGTTGTTAGTCACCAACTCATCGCGGATACTCCAGTGGTCTCTTATTGCCTCGCCTGTTTCTGATCTGCTTTCTGGCCATCCATCATTTATTGGTTTTATCAACATATTCATAACACTGTCTTGAGCTGTAGCTTGTTGGATTTTGGAGATCATCTCGTTGCTAATCCTTTTATTCTCGATATTGTTGCAGCCATCTAATTCTTTCATATCTTTTTCTATTTTATAAATTTCAAACGATTTTTCCTAACGGTTCTCCTCAACTGGTGCTCTTGAACAAGGATTTTGCAATGTACATTTCGATTCCTTTCGTATACTTTACAACGAAATTGTATCTCTGAAGTGATAGAATCATAGATTTTAGTCTCTTAGGTGTATTCAGTAACGGCTTCTCGAAGATACTGACGAGTGGTGACTGATCTGTTTCAATTAGTACATCTTTTTTTTCCACAAATATATTGGTCAAATCTTTTACAGGCAAAAAGAATAGCTAATATCTCTTTTTCGATTTGTGCATAACTTCTTTGAGTTGGTGTTAGTGTTTTTGATGCATAAATCACAGGATGACCCTCTGGCATAAGTGTGCAGCCCCATGCGAATGATGATGCATATGTTTGAATCGTTACCTGTTTATTCATATCAAAATATTTTAAAACTGGAGTGTTCGTTATAACCTTTTTTATTTTTCTAAATGCTGTTTCCTGTTCATCGTTCCATGAAAATTCACTTTTTACGTGCGTTGCTTTTCTAAGGGGTTCAGTTATCTCCGACATGTTTGGAATGAACTTACTCAAATAGGTCGCCATACCCAGAAAACGTAAAGTATCGCTTTTGTTTAATGGCCTTGGAATATTAATGATAGCGTTAATTTTCTCATGATCCGGTTTTAAACCTTCCCCTGTTAGAATATCTTTGGTCATATTCCTTAAACTTCTTCATTAAACTCCTTTGGCAAATTCTAATTTTTTATCGATTTATTTTTAAATTCTCCTTCTTTAGACGTTCAAGTAGCTGTTGTAAGTTTCTGTTGTGATCTCGTGTTGCCTCGTCAAAATTCCCCCTTTTCCTACTACTAAAATATCATCGGCTATGCATGTTACACCTTTTAAACCATAAACGACCCGATTTTGCTTCATTTGGAAGATTTTCATTGCTGGTTTTACTCCGAATGGTAGTCTTTCAAACCGATACTTTCAAAATGGAGTCCAGAAAGTTGTTAATTTACTGCTCGGTTCATCCAGCTCCAACTGCCAAAAACCGTTCTTTGCATCGAGTATACTGAAAATCTTTGCACCTGCAAATTCTGTGAGTATTTCTTCAACTGTTGGTAATTGGTATTTCACGTCTCTAAGAGCTTCGTTTAATTTTCGAGGGTCGATACAAATTCGTAGCTTGTTATTATTTTTCTTAACTATGACAATGTTGCTCGTCCATGGATTATGTTCCAGCTCCTTTTGAATTACATTCGATTTTTCCATCTCCTCTATTGTTGTTTTTATTTGATCACGTAATGCTACTGGAATTCTTCGTGGTGGTTCGCTTTTCGGGTTTACTGTTTCATCAATTTCTAATCTGATTTCTCCAGTCAACTTACCCACACCTTGGAATACATCTTTATATTTGTTGATTATGTGGTATGCTTCTTGTTCTGTTGTATTTTGTGTGACTGCCTTGCAAATTTCTATTAATTTTAGCTGTTGACATGCCTCTGTTGATAATAGTGGATAGTGGTCCCTGTTGATGACATAAAAAAATAATTTCCTTTCGTTTTTTCTGCTCCGTACTGTTAGGTGAGTCGTTCCGATAGTTGAGATTTCCGTTCCCTCGATTGTCGTTAATTTTGTATACGTTTTTTTAATATGTGGATTGGGATCTATATATTTCAAGTTATTGTATCCAATCAAGTTACATGTTGCTCCCGTATCCAACTGCGCTTTGACATTTACATATTGACATTTTGCGTTGTATATGCATAAATTCCTAAATATACCCTTTGTGTAGCCTTCTTCAAACACATTTAGTACATATTGATCATTATCATCTGGATCATCATGATTCATTGATGTCGAAATCTCCTTTACCATTCTGCCATTGTTGTTACGTTTACTGTTGTCACTTGAATCGTCTGCCATACATACCCTTGCATACTGATCCTTTTTGTTACATTTTCTACAATGCGTTCTTCTGGCAGGACAATTTTCTAAATTATCGTGATAATCGTTACCATAAAATTTGCATTTATATGATGTTCTGTTGTTTTTCATTTGTTGTTGTTTAAAGTTACTTCTCTGAATTTTGTTCACTTCCATGTTGTTGTTATCTAGGCCTTTCAGTTGTTTCTCTGAAATTTCCTTCGATCTGCAAGTTTCTATTGCATTATCCAAAGTTACATCCTTGTCGAGCCACAGTCTTTCACGCAGGTTATAATCTTTTATTGAACAAATAATTTTGTCCAACAACAAATCATCCTGTAAATCACCATACTGTGCATTTCTTATCATGCTTCATAGTCTGTTGAAGTATTCATCGTATGTATTGTATTATTAACAGAAAATCTACTGTGACCAAGAAAATTGAACATGAGTTCAACAAAAACTAGTATTGAAAACAAAAAGAAATATGATGTGTAAATACATATATCGTGCGCGAAAATGAAAAATATTGTGGGTGTAAAAACATATATTATGTATGCAAAAAAAAATGTGTGTATAAAATAAACATAATTCATTTATTACAACAACAAAAACATAATTGGAAAAATTAACAACAAATGTACTGACTGTTTGTTGTGGCTGTTGTTTTTGCATGTGCCTGTGATTCGTCTATACATTATACACGAGAACCCCGGAAAGACGAACAGACACCACTCCCCATCTACTCAGCTGAATTGCATTTTCACCATTTGGACAGTATAAAAACCAACGACAATAAACTGTTTCCACAGGTAAGTTCAGCTGAATATTCAACATTAAAATCATTTAGTTTATCTCTTTTCATTTCTCTGTTTTTTTTTTCTTTTTCTTTTATCAACTAAAATTTCGGTGCGACATCTTACAATTATGTGATTAAACTTGCCTTCTACTCACGTTTGCACACCACACCTGCGAGTGCTAATATGCAAACGGATGAAGGTAGTAAACAACAAATTAAACGCCTTCACAATTAACGCAAAGACAAAAACATTGTTTACATCATAAACGATGCATTGTCCCTCGGTTCACCCATTTCAGGTCCATATTCTGGGCCATCATACAATTAATGGCGGGTCATATTTGGATTCTTACTAATTCTGCGAAATCAAAATAGATTTTCTTTTCCTCGTATCACATAAATTATAAAACATCTAACACCATATTAACAACCACAGCATCCTCAACTTTACGGCAACAACAAAATTATTCACATAAAGAAAACACAGGTCCTACAGGTCAAAATACAAGAAAACCAGCAAAATATCAACATTTCGATCTCCCGAGGGACAAGACTCACTTTGAAAATCCAAAAGTGCAAGAATTTACTACTGACCATATGCAGCTGCATTGACAACTAGTCCTCATTGCTACTAAAACCCCCAGTTCCAGATTACTTATATCATAAACTCAATTTGCTTATATGAATAGACGAGGAGAGAGTGCATGCAAATAATGACTACTATCTAGATGACAATTTTAGGTAAGTCAATAATAAATTTTCATAACCAAAATACTCAAAATATAATTCACTAATGGGTACATTATTTCTTTCCAGGCATATGATTGCAGCTACCGGAATGCTTACAACTTGCGTCTTACAGATTATTATGACGGGAAGTATTTAATTTGAATTAAAAAAAAACGGTACTTAGTTAAAATTTTTATCATTTTCTTTTCAGGCGGTATTTCACATACGAAAGGGATTGGTTTGCATCCAGATTGATAGGATGCTAATGTATAAAACTAAAACTATATCACACGGACAACACATTAAATCCATAATCGGAAAAATAAATAGTGTAAAAGAGACTGCACGAACAAGCAACAAAATATAAAAATAACTAAAAATATTGCACTTAAATCTTGTTATTGCCTGATCCTGAAAACTAATATCACAGATTATTGTTTTATGTCTTTCGCGTGGAAAATACCAAGACTCTTGCCTTGCATAGTTTCTATTTCATACATACTATTTCCTATCACCCTACGAACTCTACATTTCCTGAACTTTGGCGCAAATTTGCCATTGAAATTCTTCTTAAAGTCACTTTGGACAAAATTTCGGAGGAATACTTCTTGTTCAGGTATAAAATGCACTTTACTACGTTTGTTATATTGTTTTTCGCCTTTTTCATATGCTTTATGCAAATTCTCTTTATTAGATTGTCTTATTAACTGTGAATTATCTTTACTGTCTAGGATATCAATTTCTGCATCACCTAGAGCTTGTAATTTTCAGGCCAAATTATAATCCGGACCAGAATTATATATTTGCTGACCAAATAAAGCAAAATATGGACTTGTGCCTATCGCCTCGTGTATGGAACTGCGTAAGGAACATTCAATTCCTGATAGATAGCCATCTATCACGATGGTCGCCCTTAAGATATGCCCGAATACCCGCCAACACAGAATAGTTTACCCCCTCTGAGGCATTAGATTGTGGACCATATACAGCGGTTTTCACGTGGTTTATTTTGTACGCCTTGATCATTTGCTGAAATTCGTGCGACACAAACTGTTTTCCGTTGTCGGAGTGTATCATCTCTGGCGTACCGAAGGTGTTAAAGATATAGCCAACCAAATAGTCAACAACTTGTTTCGACGCATTGCTTTTAAAAATGCAAATTTAGAAAAATGGTTTAGGACAACAAACACGTAAGCATTTCCCAATTTAGAACGAGGATATTTTCCTAAAAAATCTATATATAGTTTCTCTCTATTCTCTATCACACTCTCATTCTAACAAACCAAAAAACAATTCCAAACAAAAAAAAAATATTTGTTACACATTCACGATAAGAAATATAAATTTGTAATAATATTTTAGAATTCTTCAAAGAAACACGAATAGTAAACTCATCAACAGCAAAAATAATCACATTATATTTTACTTTTCAATTTAAAAAAAAAAACCTATTTTGATCTGTAACATTATTCAAAATATTTGAAAGACGGTCTTAATAGATCAGATATAATTCAACACAAAATCTTTTATTTTGGGTTTGCTTAAAAAACCTGAATTCCCAATTTTATTTTTCGATATATTTTATTAAGCAGCACTAAGTTTCTACAACATAGACCCATAAATTCCTTCTTTATAAATATAGCGTGAATTTAATCTCTATCAAATCTGGTAAATAATAATTTTACTAGATACAAGTTATATCGTCGTCAAATTTATAAATTGGTCATAAAAATTGAAAAAAATTGTGGAAAATTAAAAAAAAAATTGTGAATTAAAGATTATATTGGCACCAAACCAACTCTAAATATATAAATAAATTAAATCGAATGTTAAGAAATTTAATTAGAACCTCCACCATTTAAAAATAAAATTTTTTATATAACAAATTACAGTTTACTGTATACAAGGTTGCCGACGATTATAGCACAGATAAACATTAATTGTTTCCAATTTCATTTATAGTTATATAAAATTAAATGGATGCAATAGAACCAATAGTGAAGGTTAAGCTAAATTGGAAACTGGTGGGGAATATATGTTTTTTTAAAATAATATATTGAAATTAAATAATATATTGGAAATTTATTTTTTATACCTATACCTTTTCGAATTATTATCACAAAATCTCAAGTATATTTAAAAATAAGGTTCAGATTAGTATCAAGAGATCATCCCGAATCTCTTAATTCTCATAAATTATTTTTCGGCATTCTATATTCAATTCAAATAATTTCCTGAAACATTGGCCCTATTGAATAAAGAAAAAAAAATACTTATTTCAAAAAAAGGTATTTGGCATTCGCAAATTTTCAAAACGCTATACTCAGATAGCCCCAAATTTTCAAAAAAAAATTTTTTTTTTAACCTCAAACCCAGTTAAACTAGATAACCAAATCTAGTGCTATAGTATAGCCCCTTACCCTTTAACAAATAATAAAATCTTCTACAACAGAAGCATCTGGCACAGCCTTAACCACCATGTATAAAGAACAGTTTCTCTTTGATTGTGGTCTCTTACATGAGCTCTGTGATACGTTCATTAATAACACTTTGCAAGAGCAAAATGAATCTATTCTTGAGGTGAAATTAAGAGAACTGAGCTCAGAATGGGTTAACGTGAAAGATTCATATCGTAAGGTAATGGTGGCACAAGACGAATCAATTGATAGTGAATTCAGGACAAAGGCCAAAGATGACTATAAAGCTTGCTCAGAAGCATATTATCACTGTCATTCTCAGATTAATGATATGATAAAGATTAGCCGAATGGAAACATCTCAAATCCCAGCAGGCCAATCAACACTTCGCTATACTAACCCAAATCCAAACCTTGTCCCTGACAACTCAGGTACCTGCATAAAACTCCCTCCATGCGATACTGAGAATTTTACAGGCAGTTATGAACAATGGCCATCTTTTCGTGACATGTTTACTGCCGTGTACATAAACCACCCAAAGCTCACACCAGTCACTAAACTCTATCACCTCAGAAATAAAACAAGAGGTGAAGCTGGTGCAATAGTGAAAAGATATCCCCTTTCAAATGACAATTTCGATCTAGTGTGGGATGCTCTGAAAACCCGCTATGAAAACAAAAGAGTGTTAGTAGACAATCAAATAAAAATTTTATTTGATATACCCTCGCCAAAAACTGAAGATAGCGAGTCAATCAGGAAAATTCAATCATCCGTAAATGATTCCCTGGCAACTCTCAGCACGCTCGGCGTCGACGTGGAGAGCTGGGACCCTATTCTGATTCGGCTTATCTCAACAAAACTGCCAGAAGTTACACTTGCACTATGGGAGCAGTCACTCACTTCTCCACGCGAGCTTCCAAAATGGTCCCAAATGTCCCAATTCCTCGTGGACAGATATGAAGCCGTAGAACGTCTCGACAGCATAAAAACCACAGAAGATTGTTTCACGCTGTCAAATAAACCCAACCGTGATGTACAAACATACATTTCACAAGAAAACCTAACTTTATTGTGCAAATTATGCAAAGAAAATCACTCTTTGAGACTATGCCCAAAATTCCGAGCCTTCACGGTACAACAAAGAGTAGATTACGTATTTAAAAATAAATACTGCAATAATTGTTTAGCCTCGTCTCATCTCAGGTCCAATTGTAAGAGCAAACATACTTGCCTTCATTGCAAAAAACCCCATCATACCCTAATGCATATGAAACAAAAATTACAGAACCCAATTCAATCGGCAGAAAGCTCGCAATATATAGGCACTGTAACTAGTCACAATAGCCTTACTCAAAATGCTACTGCAAATAACGTCCATATACCCAGAACAAACACCCAAGATGAAATGCCTAGCACCTCCAGGCAATTTCAAGCTAATTGCTCTACAAGCAATGAACTGCAAACTGCATTAATGCAAATCGAACACAGAGGTGAACTTTTTACAGTTAGAGCGTTAATTGATCCAGGTTCTCAACGCACATTTTTATCAGAAAAAGTTCGTAATCGTCTCCAGCTACCCTATGAAAAATCTCATTTCGAAATAATCGGTATTGGCGGGCAAAAGCAAACGGCTAACAAAGTATGCGAATTTGTTTTATACGCAAAAAGGTATGACTTACGAGTTCCCATTAAAGCCATAGTGCTACCAAAAGTGACAAAAATACTGCCAGCTTACACTTTTGAAATACCTCACTCAATCGATTTAGCGGAATTAGATCTAGCAAATCCAACATTTAATAAATCTTCGCAGATAGATCTCATTTTAGGAAATGATTATGAACACTCTCTTAATATTGAAGGTATAAAGAAAAATATTTGTGGTCAAACATCGGCCTATAATAGTGTCTTTGGCTGGGTACTCACTGGCCTCATAAAAACTCAATCAGTTCAGGTATTCACAACTACAGTTGTTAAGAATCAAACCTCTGAGCTTAACGCACTCCTAAAACAATTTTGGGAGCAGGAAGAAATTCCAGAAGCTAGCTCAAAGTCAGCAGAAGATAACTATTGCGAAAATTTTTACAATGAAACAACCACGCGTAACGAAAATGGTAGATATATTGTTCGATTACTATTCAAATCTGAGTTTCCCGAAAAAATATTCCTTGGATCATCTCGATTCATAGCCTTAGCACAATACAGGAGCATGGAAAAAATCTAGCCAAAGATCCCGACCTTCAATTACAATATAAGGCTGTTATAAATGAGTACCTCACTCTTGGTCATATTTACGAAACGTCATCTAGGGAAATTAACTCTAACGGTAAATACGGTTCATTTTATTTACCTCATCATGCCGTAGTCCGCCCAGAGCACAAAACAACCAAACCCAGAGTTGTATTTAATGCCTCTAGAAAGTCAAAATCACAATTCTCACTTAATGACGTTCTTTATACTGGCCCTACATTGCAAGCCGATTTGATCTCCATAATTCTCAATTGAAGAAAATATCAATACGTTTTCAATGGAGACATTCAGAAAATGTATCGCCAGATACTATTACATCCCGGTGACATTCCCTATCAGAGGATTCTATTTCAACCTCAAGATGATGGTCCAATTAAAGATTATCAATTAAAAACGGTAACTTTTGGCTTAAATTGTGCCCCATACCTCGCAATTCGGACCCTTTTAAAACTCGCTTCTGACTCCGAATCTGAATACCCTAAAGTAGCTTCAATTCTGCGCACAGAAACGTATGTCGACGATATTCTATCTGGAGGATACACGTTAGAAGACGCTCTTTCAGCTCAAAAACAGATTATTATCGCATTGCAATCTGCTGGATTCCCACTAAAGAAAATAACCGCTAATGATCCTAAATTGCTTTCTCATATCCCAACAGAAGATTTGTATGATTCAATTTTTCTTCGATTCCACGAGTCTAGCTCTACCAAAACTCTGGGTATTAAGTGGAATGCGCTTTCAGACTCTTCAACGTATAATTTTGATCCAATCGACCAGACGCAAAAATAACTAAGCGTCAAATTCTGTCATCAGTGGCAAAGCTATTCGACCCTGCGGGATGGCTCACACCTATCGTTATAAGGGTAAAAATACTCATGCAATAACTCTGGCTTGAAAGCCTAGAATGGGATGAAGATGTATCCCAAGAATCTCTACAAAAGTGGAACGAGCTTGTTCAAGATCTCTCTCAAGTAGAAAAAATTGAAATCACTCGCTGGATACAATATAATCCCTTATTGCATGGTTTCTCAGATGCCTCTAAAACTGCATATTGTGCCACAGTTTATATTCGATATCAAAATAGTTCCCATAATACTTTCGTTAATTTGTTAGTTGCAAAAAGTAAAGTTGCCCCCATCCAAACAGTCTCTCTACCACGTCTGGAACTAAGTGGCGCAGTTCTCTTAGCGAATCTCGTTAATTATGTCATTTCATCTCTAAAATTAAATACTGCAGAGATTCATTTGTAGACTGACTCTTCTATTACACTAGGTTGGCTCTCAAAACCCCCTTCGACATGGGAAACATATGTCGCTAATAGAACAGCTAAAATTCACACTTTAGTGTCAGATGCAAAGTGGCATCATGTCTCATTAATCGTGGCTCATTAAACCCCGAACAGAGTGGCCTCAAAGAAATCCCTTGAAACCATTAGAAATCTCGAAGAAAAAAAACCCAAGCTCTACACACGGAAGTGCAAACCAATGAAATTTTGAGTAGATTCTCTTCTTATGGCAAAGCTTTACGCGTTGTATGCTATATATTCAGATTTTATAGAAAATGCATGAAAAAGGAAACACAAAGTTCCCAACACGATACTCAAATGAACCTAACGCAAGCGGAAGTGAAATTCACAAAATCACGCCTTATTACTTTGGAGCAAGAAACATTTTATCCCGAAGAATACAAATACCTACAAACCTCTCAACCTTTGCCAACTAAAAGTCCCCTTAGAACGTTAAATCCTTTTCTGGACACTGACTTAGTTATTAGAGCAAACGGCAGATTTGTTCAATCAACTCTTCCATATAACGAGCGTTACCCTGTAATACTCCCAGGTAACTTACAATTCTGTCATCTGTATCTAAAATATTTGCACAAATTTTTATATCATGCTGAATGCAGCCAAATGTGCAGTATGATACAAACAGTATATTTCATTTCAAGACTCAAGACCCGAGTAAAAAGTGTAATTCATAACTGCAAGATTTGCATCATACAAAGACAACAACCCTGTTCTCAAATTATGGCACCCTTGCCACCCGAACGGTGCACTCTATCGCCTGCATTTCAAACGACAGGCGTTGACTTCGCTGGGCTATTTTAGCTCAAAGTCTCTACCTTACGCAATTCGGCTTACATAAAAGGGTACGTCTGCATTTTTGTATGTTTCAGTACAAAGGCTATTCACTTAGAAGCATGCTCTGATTTAACTTTTTTTTTTTTGTTTTATTGAATTGCTATCACAACAAGAACAAATCTTATAAATTACAGTGATAGCAAGTAACATTTGTAATATTAACATTGAGTTACAGTAAATTTCGAGATTAATAAAAATAAAGTAAATTGATCATAAGAATTAACCAGAGTTCAGAAAAAAACACACACTGAATAAAAAACTCGTACATATATGTAAACAAACATAACTTAGACCAACAAACACATATTTTTATTTTCATATCAATTATGTTTGTTTTTAAATTTTCTTCGGTGCCCAACACAACCATGACTGTGTTCGTTTTAATATTTCGTTATTTACACGAACATTTTTGTATCACGTACTTTTTGTTTCGATCACACATAAAGCACACATTTTTGAGTGTTGCTTTATTTGAAGTTCATGTTCTGGTACGTGTACTGAAAAAAAAAAACAGAACATGTACAATAAACAGGTTCGAGTTCAGTTATATTTTAAGTCGTGTTGTGGCTCGTGTAGTAAGAAAAAACAGAACATGTACAATAAACAGGTTCGAGTTCAGTTATATTTTAAGTCGTGTTTAAGGCTTTTTGGGACGAAAAATCTTTCCTTTTTGCCGATTGTTACCAACAGGTGCTGTTCGAAGTTACCTGGCAACCAAAGGTGTGAGAAAAAAAAAATAGAAATTAAATTGTAATTCAAATCCAAAATTCAGAAAAGAAAGCTAAAATTCAGATCAAAATAGTGGTGAAAAGTGTCAGATAAAGGAATATTGATCCTTTATTTTCTCTCTTAAAATTCAATCGCTTGCACAGGTGCTTTGCGCGCAACCAAATTAAGAAACGTCAACACTGACGGGGCGGCATGTCTAAATTCAGAAATTTAGATAAAACTAATATATAAAATATATAATATAAAATTGAATTTTGTAAATATTAATGGTACCTTATTGTAACTATAATGACTATACTAAGTTGTAACGAATACTTAAACCTACTGTGAATTATCTATTTTTATCTAAAGACTATCGTAAAATCAAAATTATCCGTTGTCAGAAGGCAATGTTATATCAAAAATATTGGATAGAGTCACTTGCTGTACAACTATCAACTAAAACGGTGAGCTAGAATAGCACCAAAATTAATCTTATATCCTTAAGAAATAAAATTGTAATATCTGAAATAAATCTCCCTCTATTTTTATTTCACAACATTTATATTCTCTACTATTAACGAGAAAATATAATTGTTGAGGCACAGGTTTCTCACCCGATCAATTTAAGTTCCAGGCATTGCAGCTCACTATTGCATCCTAGCATCCTGAATTAAAAATCATCCATCCCGGAGAAATCTGTTCAACAGTATTATTATAAGTTTGCACATACAACCAATACCAGTCCTTGGGATGTCCCCTTAATAAAATATGAAAATCCCGCAATACCTCCTTCCACGGGATCGCATAATGGGCCTGCAAATACTCAATGCGAAATATAAAATCTTCAATTGTGGGAGTACGGCCACCATCAAAAATTAAGTTCCACCTATCGATTCTGATCTTTCCCTCTACCGGTTCTACATTTTTCATTGCAATCTCATTGGTAAAAACTGGGCCCGCAGTTAGAATATTTGGAATATGACGTTCCTCTGCAACAAGGTTTCTACTATTTGTGTCCACAGATGTTCGTTTTTGCGGAATTTGTTGATTGACATAAATCGGTAAAGTTGGATTATTACTAGGCAAGGTATTATATTGATATGTATTCGGTCCGCGATTTTGCTGGTAATTACCAGTTTAAACCTGTTGGTAAACATTCGGTGGAATATGTTGGTAATTAGACGGAAGATTGGTTGGGTTTGCATTGGGTTGGAATTGTTGAATATTATTCAGTTGATACTGTGTTTGGGAGGTACTAGGTGGTAGTTGATAACCCGGAAGCCCTTCCCTTCTAACTGTTTCCCTAGCATATTCAATTCCTTGTCCCGACCTACTACTTCTTCCTGACCTGGCTTCGAAAGGATTTTCCGCCAAATTTCCACCATCTTTCAAAGGTTTAATTACCTCATTGACGTTATCTATGATACTTTTAAAGCCTTCCTTCATTTAGTTAGAACCCAGCATGACATTTCACTTCTAATGATTTCACTGGCTTCTTTTAAAGCACTACCGATTACTTGTCTTAGTTCCGGTGGAAAATGCTGGTTGGTTTCACCTGCCTCGCCTTCCGACATATCGAGTAAGTACCTGTCTATATTCGGTTCAACTTGCAACCTAGTTCTATTTATGGTTGCAGCCAAATCTGCTACATTTGGATTCTCATAAATTGAAGTTCTCCTAGGAGGTGTTTTCTCTAAACTTTCCTATCTTTGACTATCAAAATGTAAAGATCTCTGCGTTCTACGTGTTTTTTCAGATTCACTGGCGACGGGAGAGTGTTGTACCATTGATCTTCACCCTACCACAAAATGCTCACTTCGCTGCTTTTCAGCTGACATTGTAATGAGTCAATGAGTAATTACAATTTAGGACAAAAATGACAAAAAACAAATACAAACAAACTACGAATTTTTAAAATAATCAATAATAACGGTATCTTATAATAAGATGAAAACTTTAATTGGTAATTATACATATATTAATAAAAAAAATTTTTTTCTCTTTTTAGGTGTGTTAACATGTAACGTATATGAGGTGACAACATATAAGTAAATTTGGACAAATCAACTATTTATGCTTAATGCTAGCTTCCTTAAAATCTATATCACAGTTCCATTATATTGCAGTAAAAAAAAATAAAATGTAAAAATAAAATCCCACCCTTATTAACCTATATTGCATTTATCCCTAATAAAACAGTGCTACATATGCTCTGCTTTTGGCAGGGCATTGAATCAAAGGTCTTCATTTTATTTCTATTACAACTAAAAGTTTGAAAGGTAAGTACCCACAAAAAAAAAAAAATCATGTGAGTCCGATCACAGGGAAGATGTGTAAACATCTAGTAATTAAAGATTTTTTATGTCATTTTTTAATATCAAACAGAAAGCGTCATCTATGTATCACTTATAGCAAAAACTGTTTCAGCTAATTCAACAACCATTTGCAGTAAAACGTTAAAAATATCCTAATATAAACGTATAGCTATAAGTGATACATAGATGACGCTTTTAAAAAAGTGTCATAAAAAAACAATTTTATACTATAATTTTTTCACCAATACAATCATAAGTCACACAGCGTTATCTGCTTCAGCTCACACCGATATGAGTTACGCTGTTTTTGTGATTGTATTGTGAAATAGAAATTTACCACCCTGCGCGCATAGATGTTTACACATCAAAAAAAAAAAAACAGACGGATATTAAAGCTCAAAAAAAATTAACTTGCACATCCATTTGCTATTCTTCCCGCATACTTCTCATGACTTTCATGCAATTGCCCTACTCTTAAAATGTACAAGCCACTTATATTATGAGAAGTCTTTGGGAAGATTAGCTAAAGATTTTCGTTCTCAATTTGGGCGCCATATTGTTGCATGATCTTTGTCTATCCGCCGGAAGTGACGATTTGGCCGGCTAGCTCACGATGACAGGGGGGGTACGACCAGTCATTACCGGCAAAGGCCGAACAATAAAATTTATAAAACAAAAAAACTAACTACAAAAAAAAATATCCACATACTAATAATCAAAAAAAAACTCGCATCCTTAAATTCAAAAAAAAAAGCTTTCACTACAAACGGACGGACAAACCTGCACAATAAACGGAACGTAGATAACGACTATGAGG
Source organism: Cordilura impudica (assembly GCA_963682025.1). Taxonomy (NCBI): domain Eukaryota; kingdom Metazoa; phylum Arthropoda; class Insecta; order Diptera; family Scathophagidae; genus Cordilura; species Cordilura impudica. Next base: position 200,834,716 of record OY821520.1, on the reverse strand, counting down.
ACAACACCTTGTGTTAGTCCCCCTAGCTGCCCACCCAACCATGGTAATCAATTAAAAAAGTTCAGAAGATTACCCCACAAATAACACGATTCACTGGTCACCTACGTATACTCACATTAACACACCTTATGACAAACTCTAGCCAGACATTATCTTATTAATGTTCAGCCAAAAGACACCATTAAAAATTTATATTAAATTTTACAAAAATTTTATTTAACGGCGGTTTACCTAAATATCAGTTATAATAATAATAAAATTGTGTGAACAAAAATATAATAATGAAATTTTATATGACTACCTGTAGTGTATCTATCTTTACATTAACTTATTCATACTTTAAATTTATATACTGTGTTTATACCCTATACCACTATGTGGTTTGGGTATAATGACTTTGTGCTGCTGTTTGTAACAACCAAAAATATTTGACCTAGACCCATCTTTAATTATACCGATCGAATCAGAATCACTTTCTGAGTTGATTTAACAGTGTCCGTCCGTCCGTCTGTGTGTCCATGTAAAGCTTGTAATCAAACTGCAGGTCGCAAATATGAATATATTTTGATGAAATTTGGTATATAAGCTTTTATCGGCCATGGGATGAACGCTATTGAAATTGGTGAGAATCGGTCCATGTTCAGACCTAGCCCCCATACAAATTACCCATATGAAATCGACATAAATTGCCATAAGATCCAAATTGTCATATAGATCTTACTCAAATTGGGTTTGTATGCGTTCATTACATCCACTAATGAGTAGTCCAAAAATGATCCCTTTGACCCCATATAGAGCTGCTTTCCGATCTTCACTTAAATCTATTAAAAAACAAAAATATTGCACTGATTCTTCTCAAATTTTGTTTGTACATATTTTTGCAAAATATAAGAGACTTTACCAAACATGATCAGGATCGGTCCATTTTTGGACCTAGTCCCTTTATAGATATAGCATCCGATATGAACTTTTTCATATCTGCAGCCAAAAAAATTAATAAAAATCCCACTCAAATTTGGTTTTTGCTTATTTTCAATGTCCAGTTAGTTGGGCCTAAGAGATAGGGTTTCTAAACGCATGGTATAGGGTATCATATAGTCGGTCTAGACCGACTATAATTTTCTTACTTGTTTTATTATAAATTTAAATATTTTTAAATTAATTACTTTTTGATTTTTATTTATTTTCATTTTTATTGATTGTAAAAAATATATTCATTCAGTCTTGATAATTTCAATTGTGTTGTACATATTAAATTTTATTTGTGTTCTTAAATAAAATATTTAAAATTTGAATATTGTGGTTTAATATAAAAACAATTACCCTTACCACCACCAAATTGGCGATCCTGCGAACCTTTTTAAAAGGACTACAAAAATTAAAATTTTACAAAATAAATAAAAGGACAATAAAAAAGGACAATAAATAAATAAATAAAAATATTGTGTTTAAAATATATTTCCTTTTGCCAAATAAATCAAAGGACAAATTTAAAATTAAATAAAAACATTGAAATTTACATTTAATCATTTTTAAAGATCCTGCAATTAAAGGACTTACCTATACATAAAACAAAATTCTATGAACATTAATAAGTGCTTTCAATAATAATCCTACAAATACCAAATAACTTCTAATAATAATACAAAATACAAATTTGAACTATTTTTAAAATCAACAATTCATCTTAAAATATTTTGTTTAACCAATGACTATATATACATTAATAAAGCTTAATCTAAAAATTAAAACAAAATTTTAATTATAATTGTGGTCAATACACCAACTACGACACCAACAGCAGCAGTATTAATCAACAGTAATGACAGCAGTATTAATCAACAACAATAACAGCAGTACAATCAACAACAGTAGTAGCAGTATAATCAATAGCAACAATACCATCTACAATAACATTATATCAATAAAAAAACAAGTAAGAAAATTATAGTCGGTCTAGACCGACTATACGATACCCTATACCATGCGTTTAGAAACCCTATCTCTTAGGCCCAAATAACTGGACATAGAAAATAAGCAAAAACCAAATTTGAGTGGGATTTTTATTATTTTTTTTTGGCTGCAGATATGAAAAAGTTCATATCGGATGCTATATCTATATGGGGACTAGGTCCAAAAATGGACCGATCCTGATCATGTTTGGTAAAGTCTCTTGTATTTTGCAAAAATATATACAAACAAAATTTGAGAAGAATCAGTGCAATATTTTTGTTTTTTAATTGATTTAAGTGAAGATCGGGAAGCAGTTCTATATGGGGCCAAAGGGATCATTTTTGGACTACTCATTAATGGATGTAATGAACGCATATAAACCCAATTTGAGTAGGATCTGTATGACAATTTGGATCTTATGACAATTTATGTCCATTTCATAGGGGTAATTTGTATGGGGGCTAGGTCTGAACATAGACCGATTCTCACCAATTTCAAAAGCGTTCATCCCATGGCCGATAGAAGCTTATATACCAAATTTCGTCAAAATATATTCATATTTGCGAACTGCAGTTTGATTACAAGGTTTACATGGACACACAGACGGACGGACGGACGGACGGACATTGTTAAATCAACTCAGAAAGTGATTCTGATTCGATCGGTATAATTAAAGATGGGTCTAGGTCAAATATTTTTGGTTGTTACAAACAGCAGCACAAAGTCATTATACCCAAACCACATAGTGGTATAGGGTATAATAAACAACTCTCCTTCCATAAATTTTAATTCCTAATGGTTTTAACGCGATCCTTTACTAGAAACAATCCTTTACAAATTGATACGACATTACACACCACTGAAAATACCACAACACAAATATCTCCATCAGAAACATCAACACCAATCCAAAATTCTCCAAACTACAATACAATAATGGAAAAGAACTTACATACACTTGTTCAGGATACAATTCCTACACCAATATTTAATAAAATTATCAAATTACCAACTTTTTGGGTTGAATGTCCTGATGCTTGGTTTTAACAAGCGGAAGTACAATTTTCTTTACATAATATTTCAGATGATGATTTTAAATATCAAAACATTCTAATTGCACTTCCACAAAGTGTAATTTCGAAAATTATAGATATTATTCAAACTCCTCCGGCTATTAATAAGTATCAGGTGCATTAAAAAAACATTGTGTGAAAGATTTTCTCTTAGTGAAGAAAAAAGATTAGAAGAACTTTTCTCTAATTCAACTCTCGGAGATCGTAAACCTTCAGAATTTTTCAGAGACATGAGGTCCCTGGCAGGTTCTGATTCAATTGTCGGTCGCGAATTATTATACAAGTTGTGGCAGCGTAAACTACCACAACAATTACAAGTACAATTTAACATCTTGTAGTTATAAAAGTGTTGAAGACAAACTTCATCTTGCGGACAAAATTTATGATGTTACAAACAAAAATAATTCCACAATTTACAGCATTAATCAAAATCCAATGGAACAGTGTTTACATCATTTGACACAGATAACTGCAACACTTTGTCAAAATTTAAATAAAATTTCGTTGGATATTGCAGAAATTAAAACAAGATCAAGATCTCAAGAACGGAATCAATCAAGTCATAGAAGATATTCTAAACCTAAATTTTCTAATTCTAATTTTAATAATATATGTTGGTATCATAGAAAATTTAATAATAAAACTATTTAATGCATCAAACCTTGTAGTTTTATTAATTCTGACACTAACAACAAGAATTTTAATCAAAATTTAAACTAGAAAATTCCATTATGACGGTGAGAGATGATGGAAATAAAATCAAACCCGCTTACCGCCTTTTCATTTTTGATAAATCAAATAATTTAAATTTTCTTATAGATACTGGTGCAGTAGTTTCCATTGTACCAGCTTCAAAATTCAAACATTTTAATAGAAATTCAGAAATTAATTTAACTGCTGCGAATGGTTCAACCATAGAAACATTTGGTTCAAAACTTCTCAAAATTAATTTAGGTTTACGTCGTGATTTTGAATTTCTTTTTCTATTAGCAAATGTTTCAACACCAATCATCGGTGCGAATTTTTTAGAAAAATTTGGTATCATAGTATATATCAAAAACAAATTAATTACTGATCTCACAACCAAATTAAAAATTAAAGGTTTTTGCGATATTTATTCACTCAAATTTCCTATCCCCGAAAATAAATACACAAATCTTCTTCGCAAATTCAATTCACTTATTTCTGAACCAGATTTCACAAAACCTATGAGTCACAACACGGTTCACAGAATAGAAACTAAGGGCATTTTACCATTTACTAGACCACGTCGTCTTGATCCAATTAAATAAAAAATTGCAAAAACGGAATTTGAGCATCTCATCAAAATTGGCATTTGTAGACCTTCTAACTCTCCTATCGCATCCGCTTTGCATTTAGTTCCCAAAAAGGAAGTAAACGACTGGCGTCCATGCGGCGATTATAGGATGTTAAACTGCATTACCATACCCGATCGTTACCCACTTCCTCACATTCATGATTTCAATATTGAACTCAAAGATAAAAATATCTTTTCAAAATTAGATCTTGTTCGTGCGTACCACCAGATTCCTATGGCTCAAGAAGACATACATAAAACTGCAATCACTACACCGTTCGGAATGTTTGAATTTCTACTCATGCCTTTTGGTCTTAGAAATAGTGCTCAAACTTTTCAACGTTTCATCAATGAAGTATTGTTTGGTTTAGATTTTGTTTTTGGATACGTATGTAGATGACATCTTCATTGCCAGTACCAATGAAGAACAACATTTAGAACACTTAGAAATTATTTTTACTCGACTTCAAAATTACGGATTCAACATTAAACCGACTAAATGTATTTTCGGTGCATCTTCTTTAGATTTTCTCAGTTATGAGATTTCCTCAAAGGGAATCCAACCATCTAAAGATAGAGTTGAAATTATTACTAATTTCGAAAAACCAAATTCAATTAACCCGAATTGTCCCAGTGTGTCCATATGACAACGCAGAAATGGTCTGCAGTTACAGATTTTTTAAAAATCAACGTATCGTTAAAATTTTAAGTAGGCGACGATTTTGTGTTCTAAAAAGTACCGCTGATTTCCATGACAAGTGGATAGACAATATCTTGTTTAGTTTTTACGTGATAGTCATACAAAGAAGTTGTAAAAAAAAATTCAAAAAAGTGGAAATCTCAATTCATGTGGAGGTAAATATATTTGTATAATATCTAATGTTTACATCCAAATTGTTTGCTATGATGAATTATAATCTAGATAGATGGGGGATTATTCTGAAATATTAACTTTTTGAAAATGTTTTGTTTTTATATAGTTTTTTTTTGATATTTTATATCGCCGTTGCCATATGGCAACGCCGGGTCATACTGGAATTTTCAAAATATTAAAAAGTGAAATTTTAAATGTTTGTCTAGGAAAATAACAATGCAAGAGACAATCTACTCTTTGGAAGAGTTGAGTCTCGACGACGACGTACCTGAAGTTATACATATAGTGCCACCTGAAAACAAAAATAGGGTGGTTAGTGGTGAAGACGGTGGTATAGATGAAGAGGAGGCCATCCTAGATAATGAATGTGCAGGTCAACTAAAAGCAAACTGTGAAATAGTATTTCGATCTGGAATACATGTGGATATAGCTGGTGCACTTCAGTTGGATGAATCGGATGACGAACTCACATTTGATGAAAATATTTTGACAGACATATTGGACAACTCTACAGTAAATATAGAAACAAATCTTTGGATGTTTCTGTGAACGAGCAATCGACTTCAACAATAAAAAGCATATTACGTAAAGTTATCCCATCGAAATCAACTATTGAATTACCACAACACAATAAAACAAAATAATTGCTTTGGATAAAAGATAATTCTACAGATATCATTCCAATATTTCCATCAGCAAATTATAAAGACTGCGAAATACCACCACACGAGCAATTTGAGAAAATTTTTGACGATGATTTGTTTCAACACAATTTGCGACGAATCCGGAAAATATGCTATTTTTCTTGGGAAACCAAACCATATTATAACAGTACAGGAGTTCAAAGTGTTTATTGGTATCTTGCTTGTTTCTGGTTATAACTATCACAGCCGTATAAGAACGGCTTGGAGTACCGATGATGACATGCTAAATATTCTGATAAAGAATTCAATGCGTAGGAATCGATTTCAGCAAATATTGCAATTTCTCCATTTTGAGGACAGTTGTAAAAAGTTACTTATAGTGATAAAATGTGGAAACTACGGCCTATAACAGACCATTTGAAGGCAAATATGCTAAAACATTTTCATCCTGAGCAGCATTTGTCTTATGACGAGAGCATGATTGCCTATTTTGGCAGACATGACTGCAGGCAATTCATCAAGGGTAAACCGATGCGCTTTGGCTATAAGGTATGGTCGTTGTGTACTCCAGCAGGTTATTTAATAAACTTTGTATTTATCAAGGCCAAAATCCCAGGTCAAATCCGAAGTATGAAGAGAGATTCGGAAAATGCGCTGCCCCATTTACAAACATGATTGATGATTTCACGCCGGAAGTGCAGGCACTGCCATTCTCATTCTATTTCGACAACTTATTTACACATATTCCATTATTGTCATATTTGAAATCTCGAGGATATGATGCCACTGGTACAATTCGAGAAAACAAAATTCAAGAAAATTGTCCTTTGCCGTCCAAAGACAAGTTGAAAAAATGGAACGTTAAATGACGGAATGTATTGTATTGACGAAATGGGTGGATAATTCGGTAGTATGTGCTGCATCAACTGCATTTGGCATGAATCCTGTATCTAATACCCAACGCTACTCCAATGCACAAATGCGAAAAAAAATTTGCCTCGTCCGAACGTTATTGGAAAATATAATCAACGTATGGGAGGGAGGCGTTGACAGAATGGACCAAACCGTAAGTCTATATCGAATTGCAAATAGAGGCAAAAAATGGTGGAGTTCCATATATACTTGGTTGGTTGATGTGTCGGTTCAAAATGCTTGGCAACTACAGAGATCTGTAGAACAGACTATGCCACCATTAGAATTTCGACGACAGATTGCGACATTTTACTGCAAACATTACGGAGTAGCTCCTATTAGACCTGGTGCAACACGAAAACGCAAAATGAAAGGAATGGTGCTGGAATCACTTCGTTATGATGGAGTCAACCATTGGCCAATGACTATCGAAAAGAAAAGACGATGTGCTGAAGACACCTGCACGAGTACTGTGCGTACTGCCTGTAAAAATGCAATATTGTTTTGAAAAATATCATACCAAAATGTAAAAATTTAAAAAAAAAAAATGTTTTTGTGCATATTTATTTTATTTTACTATTTTGAATTGTTTAAAAACTTACAAAAACGCGTATTTAATTTTAATTTAATGTTTTTTATATAATGTTTTTTATTTTATTTGTTTTTAAAAATAAAGCAATTATTTGAAAAAAATTTTAACATAGATTTTATTGATGTGCATGTAAATTTCCAGTATGACCCAGTGTTGCCATATGGCAACGGCCCCCCACCGAACAAACCCCCTAATGAAAAAATGTTTTTTTAATATTTCTGTTATCATTAGTCACCATTCAACAATTTTATGCCAGCAAATATTTATTGGATATTCCAAAAAAATAATTGTGGGACAATTCGGGTTAAAAAACTTCAAAAGTTTTTGGGCATGATCAATTACTATCACCGATACATTCCGATGTTAGCAGCAGAACTTAGTTTACTACACGAAATGCTAACGTCTGCAAATACAAATAAATCTAAAATATTAAATTGGACAAATGAAGCAATCACTGCATTTGCCAAAAATACACTTCTGACTTCAAATGTTGCCATCGGAGCTGTTTTACAGCAATCAACAAAAGATCATTGGGAACCCCTTGCTTATTTTTCACATAAACTCAGTTCTACAGAAATGAAATATTCCACTTTCGATAGAGAATTATTAGCAACGTATAGAGCAGTTAAACATTTCAGACATTTTTTAGAAGGAAGAAATTTCATTATATACACTGATCACAATCCTTTAACTTTTGTTCTTAATTCCAAAACTGACAGATCACCCAGACAAACACTTCATTTTGAATATATAGCACAATTTACAAATAATATACAATACATAACTGGAAAACAAAACATCGTTGCTGACACTCTGTCACGTCTTCCAGAAATTGATGCAATTTCGACTAAAGACATTAATTTTTTAACACTTTTCAAGGAACAACAATCTGATGAAACACTTAAATCACTAATCAAATCCCCAAATTCTAAATACAATCTTAAAGAAATTTTATCTCCAGTAATTCTTCTCGTCCCTATGTTCCAATTTCAATGCGAAAAAGTATTTTTGACAAAATTCATTCTTTATCTCATCCTGGAATTAGAGCAACTAGAAAATTAATTCAATCTAAATATTTTTGGCCTAATATGCGGAAAGAAATAAATGATTGGGCAGCAAGTTGCATCAACTGTCAAAAATCTAAAATTAACATTTACACAAAAACACCAATACAAAAAATCGAAATTCCACCCGGAAGGTTTGAACACATTCATATGGATCTTGTTGGACCTTTACCTGTTTCAAATTGTTATCGGTATTTATTAACGATTATAGACAGACACACACGATGGCCAGAAGTATATCCTCTCAAGGACATTTCAACAAAAACTATAGCTGATTCTTTCGTACAAAATTATATTCCACGTTTTGGAGTTCCTTTGAAAATAACTGTAGATCAAGGTACACAATTCACATCGAAATTGAAATTTAATTAATTAACTAGTTTACTTGGTGCACACACAATTCATACTTCTGCTTATCATCCACAAGCAAACGGAATGATAAAACGTTTCCATCGACAACTCAAAACATCAATTCTTTCATCTGATAATTCATTACATTGGTCAGAACTTTTGCCTTGGATACTTCTCGGTTTATGAACAACTATTAAGGAAGATATAGGTTGTTCTTCTTCTGAATTGGTATATGGTCAAACGTTAAAATTACCTGGAGAATTGGTTGTATCTAACAATGATACAATCAATACAGATTTAACTCTTCAAAAATTAAGAGAACATTTTTCACAAATTCGTTCCAAAATTATTCATCATAATAAAAATAAAAGTTATGTTCCAAAAGCTTTAAGTACTTGTGATTATGTATTTGTTAAAATTATTCGCTCATCAGGACTTCAACAACCATTTGAGGGACCTTTTAAAGTTATTTCAAAATTTGATAAAACTTTTCACAGTCAATATGGTAATATAATTAAATCCATCCCAATTGATCATCTTAAACCAGCATATACAAACAATTTACGACACTTAAACACTACATCTTATACTTCTTCAAAAAAGAAAGTTACTTTTAATATTACATGATTTTCAATTTTATTCATTTAACTGGAGGGGGAGTATATGTAGTGTATCTATCTCTAAATTAACTTATTCATACTTTAAATTTATATACTGTATTTTTATTATAAATTTAAATATTTTTAAATTAAGTACTTTTTGATTTTTATTTATTTTCATTTTTATTGATTGTAAGAAATATATTCATTCAGTCTTGATATTTTCAATTGTGTTGTACATATTCAATTTTATTTGTGTTCTTAAATAAAATATTTAAAATTTGAATATTGTGGTTTAATATAAAAACAATTATCCTTACCACCACCAAACTACCACTAAGAATATAGATAATAAATATACTAATAATAAAAAAATAAACTAACAAGGTAAAAATTCTTAACTACACTCCCAAAAACAACTAAAGAAATCCCCTGACCCTTAAATTTGGCCTTAAAAATTTAGTAGTATTTCTGCACCTAAATGAGAGAGCTCTCTAAAATTGGTACGCGGGAACGGGTTCCAATACACCCGTTTAATAACACAACAAATAAAACTTGGGCAAATTTCCTTCAGTGAGTTTTGGGCTCACAAAAAAAAAAACATTCACTAAAATAGCACAAATACTAATACAAAAAAAACCTCCTCACAAACATTATTCTTAAACTACATTTACTTCTATTCACAATTTATATTTGTTTAATGCCTTCAATTTCTTTCCTCTTTTTTTTATTTATCTTTTCTTTTAAAATAATTTATATATACTTTCAAAACCACTTTAAACTAAATTTTTTCCTTCGTTTTATATTTTTTTTTTTACTAATAAAAAAAACAATATATTGTAATTCCAAATCCAAATTTTAAAACTACACAACTTATTTCACATAAAAAAAATTATAAAATTGAATTAAGCCGATTTTAATGCACAAACTAAACTAAATAGAAAAATTTTAACTTTATTATTCGACGTGTTGTTGCTTAAGCGCACTTATCATTAAACTTTGCTACATATATATATATATATATATATATATATATAGCCTCTCTTCACTTTTCCTTCCTTAATTCACCCAAAAATTATATTTTTATTATATATTGTTGTATTTCACGTTTCAAACTCTTTTTTTTTATAATGGTAACTGGGAAGGACTCACCAAATATTATACAGCCATTGGATTATCCTTATACGGCTCACTTCTGCTGTCCAAAAAAAAATTAGCACAAAATTAAAGTTGATGTAATCCGTCCATTACGCTTGGGATAAAGGCTGGGATTCCCTTTGCTGCTTCCAAATCTGCTCTTGGCTATCCCCAAACGGTTGGACCACAACCAGCCGATCACAGGTGGACTTTGTCTTCCTGGTATTTCGGCTCTTTCCAAGTTGTAGTCCTTCAGAAATATCGCAGGTCTCCAACAAACCTGGTGAGTCCTTCCCCTTAGAATAAAATATTCACAAAAATACATTAACATAGAAACCCCCAATAAGACCTACAAACAGGTTTCTAACTTGCCCTTAGAATACAACATAAAATTGGGACAATTCTTGAACAATATCCTGGTAGGAGGAAACTCTGGGACCGCAACACTTTATATTTATATCTTAGCTTTTGCCGTACCTAGTGCGTTTTACTGAAGCCAACGTAGCAATAACTCTAACCAACATTGAGTTTACGTCGGTAAGGTGAGATGCAACTTAAATTAAACCAAGCCCCGCCCATTAAGCTGCTGAATTTTGTACACTATCTTTCTCTCTTCTTCTATTCATTTAAACCATTTATCCTCCTTACACAAAATACAAGTATCTAACAATAAGAAACGGTTTTCTTTGGGGTCAACAAACTTCTCGTTTAATATAGTCCAAGGCCAATCACTTCCTAGACATAAGGTCAATAACCTTAAACACCTGGCCTTGGAATTATATCAAGTCTTTTATCCATTTTTATTAGCTCAGAAAAACACATATCATTTGGCTATATTACCAGGCTATCATACATTTCTGCAAGTAACCGTTACTTCAAAAATGCTCTGCTATCATTATTGTTTACTTCGTCATTCTATTGTTATTTATTTTACACTTTCTCATTATATTATTATTTAATTCGTAATTTCTCATTCCAACAACTCACTCATTTGTAAATCATAACAATAACAGCTGATCATAACCCAGCGAACATTAGCGATCTTCAATTAGCCACAACACCCGCTACAAGACATAACTTTTTTTTACTTACAGTTGTTTTTTTTTATAACAATCTCATCTTGTTACCCACCAATCTCACATCACACTGCAAGTTCGAAAAACTCAATACACTCACATTTTTTTACTAATACACACACATTTTCCGCAGTGGTCACACTAATGGCACCAAATTTTTCGTGCGAGTAGTGGCAGACACTAACGATGATTAATGTTACCCTGTTATAAATTTAATGCAAATTTACTGGATTCTGTAAAATTGTAATTAAAGTTTTAACTTGTTAAATCTATTATAATGATTTATTTTTTGAAATGCGCATACAAAAACGCAAGTTTGTTAATTATAGAGCATAAATATTATTAATTATTATTAAAATAATACTAATAATAATAAATGTTAACATTTTCCCTCTAACATGTGCCTATACAATAAATTCTGTAACTCTACTTAAAATTAAATAAAGAGAGAGAAGTATACAAATTTTTTCAAGTTTACGCTTCGACAACATTTTAAAAATGAGATTGCAGTCAGATGTGTGAGCATAAAATTTAATGGCGATGGATTCGACTAATTCGAACAATTTTTCGTTGATAATACGTACACAACGATTTTACAATTTCAGTGTGATGTGAGATTGGGGGGTTATATACAGTAGAACATTATGAATTCAAAAAAAGTTATGCCTTTAATGTTTTTGCTAAACATTGACAAATTTAACATGACTAATAGTATTGCTAACTATAAGTAAAACGAATATGGGTGTGAGTTTTTGTTAGTAAACAATTTTAAGTTAAGCTTTTGGTTTGTTATACAAGGTGAATAATAATAGTTAGTGAGCGATTCAAATAGTGTGAAAACTGTCAAACTGCATGAAAAAACGCATTTAGGTTTCTGAACATGAATAATAATAGTCAGAGGGCGATTCAAATCTGAATGAAAAGCTACATTTAGGATTGTGACTTTGTTAAAAAATAGTGTTGCCAGCCAAAAAACCAGTGTTGCCACCTTAAAAGATCTTGATGTGCACATAGCTTGATGTGCACATAAAAAAAGTGCTGTCAATAGCAAATAAATACACATTTTTCCTTATCTGGTAACTTTTTTTATAAAAAAAATGTATAGTGTCTTTTTATGCTTCAATAAATTATAATGTTTCCACCTCTACCAAATATATTAATAAATAACGGGAAAAGGGTTACGAATCTGCTAAAATAAACGCTAAAATAACGGGAAAAGAGTTACAAATCTGTTAAATAACGGGTAAAAGGTCGGGAATCTGCTAAATAATGAGAAAAAGGTTGATGAATCTTTTAAAATAATGCTAAATAACGGGAACATTCAAACTTAACGAAATAAAAAAGTGCTGCCAAGTTAAAAGCTATGAAAAACTAAATTTAGTTTGCGACTTTGCTTAAAAAAAAAAAAAAAAAAATAGTGTTGCCAGCACCAAAAAACCAGTGTTTCCACCCTAAAAGAACTTGATGTGCACATATGTACTAGAATCGTGATCCAGAAGGTACACAACTATACTACTCAACTACATTGAAGGAGCCAGCGTGAAAGATCTTTCATCGTGGGATCCAACAACAATGTAAGTAAAAGTTCTTTATTTATAGAAAAATTTTAATGCTAACAATTAAACATCTTAACAATGTATACATTCGGTAAATTATTCAGGTTTTAAACATTTTCTTATTCCAAATTAAACAACGGGATTGTCTAGAGCCAGTTTTTTTCCACCACTAATAATGAAATTTAACACTCTCCATTAAAGTTTCGTTTTGCCTATTAAATTCTAACTACGGGTTTAGCATCAATGTACGTAGAGTGGCCGATTTATAATTTTTTTTTTTTGTTTTTTTTTTTGTCAATAGTTGATTACTGTTTCTTTAATAATTTGGAAACAGTATTGTTTTTTTTTTGTATCAATCTCATTTTTTATGATTTTATAGTTTTTCACATAAAATTATTTTATTATATTGTTTATTTACTAATTTTTATTAATTTTTGCACACATCGTCTTGACAGTGAATTCTTTAATTATATTTTTTTCCTTTAAAAGTTTAGGTTTTATAAACGTTCCAATATTTATTTATGTATTATTCCTATTTAAATTAGTGCCGGTTTACACATGAAAGTTTTCTTGCTGGAAGTCTTGAGTTTATAGGTGAGACGGGAGAGAAGAATGGCAGGGGGTACATACTTTCATGTACTCTGAAATTCTCTTTAGTTTCTTGCTTCGCAATTGTCAACGTAAAGCTATTTTAAGTTTTCTTTAATTTTTATGTTTTTTTTATGTTAAGAAAGATAATAAATTGAAATAAAGTTAATTTTAATGAAATAAAATGATAAAATAAATAGATAAAATGATAAAGTAAACATGAGCAAATCTCAATACAAAAATTTCAGTGTGTAGACACGGATGAAAGTTTAAAAGAGATTTTCGAATTTCCGGGACTTAGTTAACCAAAACTGAATAATCCACTCCCATAAGTGTTGGAACACATTTTAAAAATTTCGCGTTGCCAACTATTCGTTTGAAATTCGAAGCTGTTTTTCGAAGCTATCGGCACGCACGTAAATAATTTTTTTCCACAATAAAGGTGCTGTTACACGATGTTTTTTTACATACGTACTGTCACTTTTTTTATCCATATGAAATTCCGCATGTCTGTCAAAATTGTCTTTTAATTGTCTTTTGTCATAATTTTTGCTATCACACGTGCATATGTATTTCCGTATGACATAACCTCTAAATGCAAACAACAGCTGATTTATTTTGTGAATTTACTAAAATTTATTGTTAAAAAAAAGTTATATATTTTGTAATTGTTAATTAATATTAAACAATTTATTTTTCTTTCAATATTAATCTTTATAATTTACTCTGTTTTTATTTCGCCACAAGCAGTGTTGTATTTTCATATGTTTGTCATGACAAAATAGCACCTGTTCTAATTGAAAAATGTACATGTGACTTTCCTCATGTATTGTACATAAACAATGTTTCATATGTATCACACGATGTGTACAACTTTTGTTGTGGGAAAATTTGACAGTACATATGTAAAACACATCGTGTAATAGCGCCTTTATTAGATGGATTTAAAGGTGCTATTACACGAAATGTTTTTTACATATGTACTGTCACTTTTTTTATCCATATGAAATTCTTCATGTCTGTCAAAATTGTCTTCTTACATACGATTCATAATTTTTGCTATCACACGTGCGTATGTATTTCCGTATGACATAACCTCTAAATGTAAACAACAGCTGATTTAATTTGTGAATTTACAAAAATTTTTTGTTAAAAAAAAGGTTATGTATTTTTTAATTGTTAATTAAAACTAAACAATTTATTTTTCTTTCAATATTAATCTTTAAAATGTACTCTGTTTTTCTTTCGCCACAAGCAGTGTTGTATTTTCACTTGTTTGTCATGCAAAAATAGAACCTGTTCTAATTGAAAAATTTACATGTGACTTTTCTCATGTATTGTACATAAACAATGTTTTATATGTATCACACGATGTTTACAACTTTTGTTGTGGGAAAATTTGACAGTACATATGTAAAAAACACATCATGTAATAGCACCTTAACTGTGATAGATAATGTCAGCTACAGCCACACGGTGATGTCAGCCATAAACAGTGAATGTCACAAACTAAACAATAAACTGTGATGAATGTTATAAAATACAAGAAGTTGCATTTGTGTACAAAACAACAAATACACATTTTTTTTTTATACAATTAACAATTTTTTTATACATCAGCTCAAAATAGCTACAAAAACATGTCAATTTCTAATCCAGACGTAGTTAATAGCTGCCGTGTGTGTCGCAGTCCAAATCAAGATGGCAATTATCAATGTTTATTTCAAAATAAAGACGAGGGGCTAAATCTTCTTAGTGAAGCTGGAACACTATATGAAAACTTGTTTAGAGTAAGTAATTTCGTATGTCTCCTAAATGGTATTACTTTTGTAATTGTTTTTTAAAGCTTTCCATAGATTTAAATTATCACTACTATCCACAATTTTTGTGTAATAGTTGCGATTTACAAATGAAACTGTTTAAAAAACTCAAGGATAAGGCACTAAAAACTTTAGAGTATTTAAAAGATGTATATAGAGAAGAAATAGTATATGAAACTGAAACTGATATTATATATCAGGTTTTGGAAGTAATAGATTATAGAAACGAAAAAGGCCAAGACGCTCTTGGAAATACAAGAGAACGAGAAGAACAGCCAGCTGAAATTATTACAAAAGAAGGGCAACATGAAAAGGAGCATCAGAATGAGGAAGTTATGCAAACATTTAAAGCAGAGGAAATCTTGGAAATTTTACCTTCAGAAGAAAAAGAAGCTGATAGCCAAAACCAGGATGTTTTGCAAACTTGATGACGAGAAAAACTTGGAAAGTTTAACTTTACATCATCATGAATCGCGACCACAAATTGACTTTATCCGTTTTGAAAATAACTATGAAGAAGTTGAAGCATTTGAGAACAACGTCGATACTTCTTCAACAACAGATTTCTTTCAAATTCAGCTGGATTCACAAGACACATGTGAAATAGAAAAATCTGATTATGTTACAGAAATTTATGAACTTATGGATGATAATTCTATAACACAATACTCAGAAACCTCGGAACATTTAAATGAAGTTGATGATTTTGAAATTACTAAGGCAGAATCCAGTACAGCTTACAGTGATATAGAGTACGTGGAATCAATTTATATGGAAAGTGAAAATGATGTTAAAATTCCAGAATTAAATACGCCAAGAAAAAGGATAAGAAATAGCTCAAAACCAAATAATACAATAATAGGAACAACCAGGAGGAGAGAATACAAATGTGGACCATGCAAGCAAGAATTTAGGACGTCACAAGAATATAAAAAACACAGGTATTGGCAAAATAAATAAAATTTTAAAATACAATGTTTGAAATTAAACGTTTTCATGACTCGTTCCACCCCTCCCTTTCATGAGAAATAATGGTTGGGATAACATATGTATATACGATCAAGTTATTGACAGCTTAGTTTGTCGATTACAGAAAATTAAATTTTCCGATTTATTAACAATAACATTAAAACTTACTAAAAAATTTTTATCGATAACTGGATTTTTAAAAATTGTCTAATAAAAACACAGGAAAGAAAGTTTGCACATACAAAAGAACATAAACAAAACTGTCAATTTAAAAGAAGACACAAATAACATTAACGCTAGCTATATTATAGCTATAAAATAAATAAACTGTGATATTAAAATTTAAAATGTGTTTTTTAAAAGTATTTATATTTTATGTTTCAATGTTATTTGTCAAAAGTATATGTAATATTTTTTAATGTAATAGCGTTAAGATTAGAAAATCCCCAGAGGAAGTCGACTTAAAATTGACGAAACGTCGGGACCACCTGTAATTTATGCATTTTTAATTACATTATAAAAATTTAGGCCTTATTAGCTAAAAATAAAAATCTTTTAAAATTATCATAAACTTTATAATAAAAACTAAACAAAATAATTTGCTTTTATCAATAGCAAAACATCGTTTAAAGATTTTTTTCGATTAACAAGCACTTTTTTTTATAAAATTTGTTTGTGCTTTAATAATTGTAATAATTATACAATAAAAATTAATTTATAAACAGAAATTGTTGTTATTATCGATAACAAAAAAAAATCGTTTTTAAATAATTGTTATTGATAAGCACATTTTTTCACAACATTATTTAAATTATCAAAGAAAAATTATTTTCCAAACGAAAATCGTTAGTTATCGATAGCAAACTAGATCAGTCATTAAAAAATCAATTATCATTCCTTTTTTTCAGAACCCTTGTACATGATCAAAAATATCCCTGCAGCATCTGTTCAAAATTACTTAAGTCTGAGCCGGCTTTATTCACTCATATGCGAACGCACAATAGCCCGAATCCTTTCCAATGTGAACTGTGCCAAAAGACCTTCAATCAAAAAGTTCACCTACAATATCATATGAATCACCACAATAATGTACGTAACTTCAAATGTGATGTATGCGATAAGGCCTTCATAACAAAAACTGATCTTAATGTGCACAAACGTTTTCACACTGGCCACCGGCCTTATGTTTGTGATATTTGTGGTAAAAGCTACATTATGATGGAACATTTAAAAGCCCACGCCTTAATACATACCGAACAAGTTTTCGAATGTGAAGTGTGTCAACGAAGGTTTTCCACGCACAAAACGCTAAGGCAACATGTAAAAACTATACATGCCGAAGAACCGCAATTTAAGTGTAATATATGTTTGAGGCCATTCCGGAGAAAACATCATTTAGAAGTATATTTTGATAAAATTGTAAATAAAAAATATGATTAACA
Organism: Cordilura impudica; assembly: GCA_963682025.1. Classification (NCBI taxonomy): domain Eukaryota; kingdom Metazoa; phylum Arthropoda; class Insecta; order Diptera; family Scathophagidae; genus Cordilura; species Cordilura impudica. Next base: position 200,816,748 of record OY821520.1, on the reverse strand, counting down.
TATAGTACTTTAATTTTTCCCCTTTAGTACCATTCGAGGCAACACCAAAAGGGTATAGATCTTCTGGACAAACCCTATAAACTTGCAGATGAACATGAATTAGATAATGAAGCAGATTGTGGAGTTTCAGATGACATGGAATATGTTGATGATCCTGGTTATGTGGCACTTAGTGATGATATGTTGATGTGATTAAAAAAACATGTTTAAGAATTGAAATGCATTTTGCTATTCTTTTTAATATAAAACAAGTAAGAGTGTTAAATTCGGCTGTGCCGAATCTTTGATACCCTCCACCTCGGTTTGAGTCTTGATAATAAATGTAAATGAAAATGTAAACAATTTGTTAAACTTAATACCAAAAATTATTTCAGCAAATTCTTTGGGTTGGTTTTCTTCTTTTCTATGATTTCGGATTTATTTCGGTGTTTGCTTTTTGGTCATCGTGGTTGCTGATCGGCATGCATTTTGGTTATATACCTATATGCATGCGTTTCCGGTTATATGACATAACTTCTCGTTTAATTTAGTTTTTGCTAATTAAATAGCTCGCCCTAACCTCCATTGCAAAGGTAATGGTTGTGTAGAGTGGCTATATGCATTAAATCGTGCTAATTGGAGATGGCTGTATAGTTTCTTTTAACTGGCCAAATATTTCTTCATTGTGGCCATATAGGTCGGATGGAGTAACAAAATAATAACCAAAAAAAAAGCTCTCTCAACTTTTTTTTAAAAATATTGCCATATTTTGAAAACATAGAGAATAAATTTATAATAATAAATAATCAAATTAGGGATGAAAAACGCAAAAAACGAAAAGTCCCAAACATTTTAAATAAAATAATTTAATGTTATCTTTATTTTCTGAAAAACTTCAAATTTTCATCCAAAAAAAATTGTGAAAATTTATATATAAAAAATAACATTCTCATAAAATTACGTTTACTTATGTAACAATTTTTATATTAGCAATTCTTAAATATCATTTGAGGTTTTCTTAAATTCATTGAATTTAAATTAATATCGACAAATCTGTTTTTCTATTTATTTAAATTGTAAAGGAGTGGCATCTCTGTCAAAATAAGCGAAAAACACAAAGAATAGAAAAAAACAAATTACTTCGTGTTTGACAGGATGATTTTATGTTTATGTTTAATATCTTTATTTTTTTTACTAATATTTCTGTTTATTTATTTCAAAATGAAATAATGAATTGAATATGCTATTTAATTTTTTTATTTATATAAAAAAGTTTTTTAATTAAAGCAAAATATTTTCACTATTTCATGATTTTTATTTATGTATGACGACATTTCAACCTAAAAATTTAAGTTTTTATCGATTGGATAAACAACACAAAAATGGTTGTCGTTTAGATAACAACAACAGCTGACTTTAACAATAGCGAATATCGTTTCAAAATTTTACTGATAATTTTGCAATTTTCTTTTTTTTTACAATTCGACTATCGTTCAAAGAAGTTACTGAATCGCGGTACTGAAAAGTTATTAATATCTCCTGAATGGCAATATTTTTTTAAATGTAAACATTTTTAAATGTAAAGATATTTCTAAATTTAAAATTATTATTTCCGACGTTTTGATATCATTTTCTGAAACTCAATTAATATTTTCTAATTTATAATTGGAAATTTTATTTTCAGTTTTTATTATAATTGATATTTTCTTAAATTTGAATGGAAAATTTAAAAAGTGAAATTTTGTATTTATGTGAATAATAATGCTTTATTAATTATAAACAATTTTTAAAAATTAGATGTAATCGCAATCAGATATTTTATAGGTAAAGCAGAATAATAATTCTATATAACTATGTAGAACTGTTTTGTAAGCAAAAAACTCATTGACGAACTCGGTAACTCTATTTTGTAAAGACAACAAAAAGTTAACCCCCCAATCTCACATCACACTGAAATTGTAAAATCGTTGTGTACGTATTATCAACGAAAAATTGTTCGAATTAGCGGAATCCATCGCCATTAAATTTTATGCTCAAACATCTGACTGCAATCTCATTTTTAAAATGTTGTCGAAGCGTAAACTTGAAAAAATTTGTATACTTCTCTATCTTATTTTATTTTAAGTAGAGTTACCAAGTTTATTATACAGGCACATGTTTGAGGGAAAATGTTTACATTTATTATTATTAGTATTATTTTAATAATATATTTATGCTCTATAATTAACAAACTTGCGTTTTTGTATGCGCATTTCAAAAAATAAATCATTATAATAGATTTAACAAGTTAAAACTTTAATTACAATTTTACAGAATCCAGTAAATTTGCATTAAATTTATAACAGGGTAACATTAATCATCGTTAGTGTCTGCCACTACTCGCACGAAAAATTTGGTGCCATTAGTGTGACCACTGCGGAAAATGTGTGTGTATTAGTAAAAAAAAATGTGAGTGTATTGAGTTTTTCGAACTTGCAGTGTGATGTGAGATTGGTGGCTAATATGCCAAACTTATGTTCATATTTGTAAAAGAATAATGAAAAAACGTATGAAATAAGAGACCAACCCGTGTATACTCTTAACATTGTTCTGTATGATATCTAGTTGAAAATATTAACATTCATGTTAAAATAGAAATAACTATTGCAAAGCTAATTAGAACAAACAAAAACAAGTAAGAAAATTATAGTCGGTCTAGACCGACTATACGATACCCTATACCAAGCGTTTAGAAACCCTATCTCTTAGGCCCAACTAACTGGACATTGAAAATAAGCAAAAAACCAAATTTGAGTGGGATTTTTATTAATTTTTTTGGCTGCAGATATGAAAAAGTTCATATCGGATGCTATATCTATAAAGGGACTAGGTCCAAAAATGGACCGATCCTGATCATGTTTGGTAAAGTCTCTTGTATTTTGCAAAAATATATACAAACAAAATTTGAGAAGAATCAGTGCAATATTTTTGTTTTTTAATAGATTTAAGTGAAGATCGGGAAGCAGCTCTATATGGGTCAAAGGGATCATTTTTGGACTACTCATTAGTGGATGTAATGAACGCATACAAACCCAATTTGAGTAAGATCTATATGACAATTAGGATCTTATGGCAATTTATGTCGATTTCATATGGGTAATTTGTATGGGGGCTAGGTCTGAACATGGACCGATTCTCACCAATTTCAATAGCGTTCATCCCATGGCCGATAAAAGCTTATATACCAAATTTCATCAAAATATATTCATATTTGCGACCTGCAGTTTGATTACAAGCTTTACATGGACACACAGACGGACGGACGGACGGACGGACGGACATTGTTAAATCAACTCAGAAAGTGATTCTGATTCGATCGGTATAATTAAAGATGGGTCTAGGTCAAATATTTTTGGTTGTTACAAACAGCAGCACAAAGTCATTATACCCAAACCACATAGTGGTATAGGGTATAATTATGGCGGCATCTACTGTGGCATAGTCACGCTGAGCAAAATGAAGTGACATTCTGTTATACAAAAGAAATGTATTTTCCCCACAACAAAATACTGCAGAATTTTATGTAAATAAAATAACCGATTTATTTCTAACATGCAGTTACTATGAATATACATACATACATATATATAATATATGTACATTATTTGTATTATTTAATAAGTGTATGTATGTATATTTAAATATTACACACAAAAAATACAACATCAAACGTTACTTTTGTGTTTTTCTCTTTAAATAAATTAATACATAAATTTTTTTGCTAAATTTACATTTGGGCTATTCACAACAGGTGTTGTATATTGTATGTTGTATTGAAATACACAATACAATCATTTGTTGTGAACACTCAGTTGTATTTTCATATTGTAAAACGCTTTCTTTAGTAATTTTCGATCCAACGAGGAAAGATCGCTTCGTCGCTTCTGCTATTTTGTATAAGAGAAAACACTTGTCAGTGTTTGCTTTTTGGTCGTGAGATATACCCTGGAGTTTTAGTTACGTACCTCTTGCATTTTAATTTATAATGAAAAAAAAAAAAATGTTAAATGTTTTGGTTGGTACTGAAAGAGAAAATACATACTAAAAATATAAACATTAATTTTTATATAAATAAACTTATCGATGTATTTGCGTTATTTGCATTATTAGCCATATTTTATTTTATAATTATTTATGCTGATAATATTCTATGTATTTGTTTTTTCTTTTTCATAAAAACTGGCATTCACTTGGAACTGATATCTTATGATACAATATACAACATTTACTAAACATAGCAAATGAAGTTGGATCGTGTATCAGATTTTACAGTGAAAATTACCAACAACAATTTTACACTATTGTAAAGTGATACACGATACAACAGATACAACGATACATTACCCATTGTGAATTGCCCAATTGTTTTTTTTATTAACAACTAGGTATTTTAGCATTATTTGATTTAGATGTTGGTGAATTTTTACTCCCTTTATATTAACTCGTAGTGTCTGCTTGTCGAAAAAATTTTGGATCGATTTTAACCACTTTCCCGTGACCCAATCGATCTGAAATTTTGCAGGCAGGCTTGTGGCAATGACAGAAATGATCTAACATATTTTTTTAGTGATGGAAACTTTTAAATTTTTCTACCAGAGTTGATAAAAAAATGTACCGATTAGGACGATTTTAAATAGCAAACTTCTCAGGATGTTAGTGAATCATTTTTATGTCAACGAGTACCCTAGCTGCCGGATTGATGCCGTCATCGTGATTTCCACAGACGGACAGACGGACATCGCTATATCAACTCCGGTTGTTATAAGGATCACAAATATATAAATTTTATGGGGTCCAAAATTTTTTTTCTAATTATTACAAACGGAATGACAAACTTATATATACCCTCTACACACTGGAGTGGAGGGTATAACAACTCTACAACAGCAACAATGACAGTCATATGTTTTTCAAATAGGAAAAAACTGTTTATGTGTTAGTTTCGGTCATTCCCCAGTATGCATTGAAATATTATTTCTCCAATGTTGGAGAAAAGTTAAGTTCGTAAATTGATGTCAAATGTAATTCTCAACTTGGGTTGAACAATTTTTCTCCTTGTTTGCTTTCAACTTGACATCAAGTTGAGACTTAACATTTTTTCCAATCTTTGAGAAACATTTTTACTCTCAATTGGATATCCAACACTTTTCTCCACTTGAGACCAAACATTTTTTCAACTTGAATACGATTTGTGTTAAGTCTGAGATATTATTTAAATATGTTATAAATAATAAATTAAATTAAAAAATGCCAAAAAAAAGTACAAATAAATCATTGATATATTTTTAATTATTTCTGCTCTTTGTCGAATTTTTCAAAAAATGTACAACTAATTAATTCATTTATTTTTAATTCTAGATTTTAAAAAATGTACATAATATGTACATTTAATGTTAAATATGTACATAGTAATGTTAAATATATAATGAAATTAAATTGAAACATTAAAAAAAGTACATTGTTTTCATTTCTAAAATTAGTATAATATTTTTTAATATGGCAATTCCGTACCTTCCATTTGATACCGATTGGAAATATTTCTTTGCTATCAAGTTGAGAATCACAAATTTCTCAATTTGATAACTATGAAAATCGCCATATAAAAAATGTGCCTTTTAAGTTGAGAAGACTATATTCGAACTATTGAGGGCATTTGAGAATTAACGTTGGAGATTTGAGAAATGTATTTGATCTCAAATCCACCTCAAGTTGATAGCAAACAAAAATGTTTATTGGGACATTTATTGTAGGGTCGTTTGCACACACACAAAAAATAGAAAATAAATTGTCAATAAGCAAAGCAACTGGCTTCGAAATTCGATGATGCCAGTTAATCATTTTTTGTTCACGCGGAATTTATAATTGGAGGAATTTTTTCTCGAGAAATGTATTTTCCGTGAGAAAGAAATTCCTTGAGAATATTCATAATTGGGATGAATAACTTTTAATTGGAACTTTTTAGTCAGAATAAATCATAATTCTAGTTAGATATTGGTTAATATTTAATTAGAAAAAATATTGTGGTGGCATCTACGCAATTATTGAGGCAGTCACGGAAAAATTAAATGCAAGTCTGTTTTTTTTAATATAACAAAAATGGATTTTCCCTTGAACAAATTATGGCAGAATTCTTTATAAATGAAATGCAAAATGGAAAATCAATTTTGTGCTAATTCTTAACAAAATTAATAAAATATATTTATATGTATTATTATATTTATTAATATTTGTAATTTTATTTGACACAATTTCACACACATTTTTACAGATCAACTGTTTTAATTACAAAAAATATTGTGGTGGCATCTACGCAATTATTGAGGCAGTCACGGAAAAATTAAATGCAAGTCTGTTTTTTTTAATATAACAAAAATGGATTTTCCCTTTAACAAAATATGGCAGAATTCTTTATAAATGAAATGCAAAATGGAAAATCAATTTTGTGCTAATTCTTAACAAAATTAATAAAATATATATATATGTATTATTATATTTATTAATATTTGTAATTTTATTTGACGCAATTTCACACACAGTTTTACAGATCAACTGTTTTCAACTGATTTAGAAGTTTTCTGTTTTTGAAACAGTAGTGCCAATTTGTATCATTTTGTGATGTAATGAAAATCGCTGAATAATAAGTTAATACACAATAAAAAATATTAAATTTTTAAGTTTTATATACATATTGCAATAAAAAAAACTTTGGTAAATTTACATTGAAGATGGTCAGAAATGAATGAGAAAAAATATATAGGCATTTTAGAAAAGCACATTTAATATTAAACTTTATGCACAAAATATATGGGTTTTTGTTGTTTCGAATTTAACTGTGGCTCTAAGTGAAAAGTTTTAGACCGATCGTATATTACATCTTGAGGATCCTCACCTAATATTTTCAAATATTTTAAATTCTTTTTAACTCATTTAACCTCATTACGAAAATAGTAAAACAGTAAATATGGAAAATCCACGCACCTCAAAAAATTGTTTTCTATGAAATAAATTAAAGACATTTCATATTATACAATTTTCTTTCAAAAATGTATCAATTATTGCAAATTTGAAATTTGACATATAGTATTTGTACATATATTTGTATAGATTTCGCAGTATGAAAAGAACTATTATTTCTTTATTTAGAATATATGTAAGTATTGCTCGCAAAAAAATGCAACATCATGAATGAAACACATAGACGACTGCTGGCAGCAGCATTTGTAGTCGTATAGTCAGCTACTTGATTTTTCTGAATACGACAGCAACATATAATACAAATGCATTTTTATTTAAATATACAATTACTTTTACTTATTTAAAATGCATTAGTACAACGTAAAAATAAATAAATTAGTTTAACGCCTTTTGATTATTAATGGAATTATAGCCTTTCATTTTGCGATTTTTTTTTAAACAAAATAAAATATTTCATAGCAATAACTTCTTTTACATATTTTGTTATATTGTCAACACTATTTTTGTTTTGTAGCCAACAAAACACACTTGCAGTTTTTTTTTCTATTTGAAGAACATATGACTGCCATTGTTGATGTTGTAGAGTTGTTTTTTTTTTTTTTTTGATTTTGTTTCGTTAACTCTTTTGTATTAAAGCACCTCCAATATATGTATCCATTTTAGTTTGCAAATTCAGTATATTTATAATTTATTACTTACAGCAAAAAATAATAGAAACAATTTTATCAGTTATGCTTACGAAACTATATAAATAGACTTGAAGTTGGCTGCAAAAGCAGTAGCCTGTGTAAAGAACAAGTTAGCGACATGTAACTGTTACGTAACGTGTCAGCCTTTTTTTCACATGAAAAGTATTGGAACGTTCCGGTTACGTTCGGTAACTGTTTTAAATGATTTTCATGTAAAAAAAAACAACTGACTCGTTACGGTTACGGTTAGAAAACATTGACCTTTTATATGTATTATAATGCTATGAATGCATTTATCTTTATTTTATTTTATTTATATATTCTTTTTTTTTGTATTGTATATTATTTTTTTATTATTATTGTTACTATTTCATTTAATTATTTTTTTCTTTAAATAAATTAATACATAAAAATTTGTTTTTTAAATTATTGGTGAACTTTTACTCCCTTTATTTACTGCCTTTATATTAACTGATAGTGTCTGTTTGTCGACAAAATTTTGGATCGATTTTTAGCCCCTTTCCCGTGAGCCAATCGATCTGAAATTTTGCATGCAGGCTCGTGGCAATGACAGAAATGATCTAACAAATTTTTTTAGTGATGCCAAAACAATGGAAACTTTTAAAATTTTCTACCAGAGTTCACAAAAAAATGTACAAAGGGTTTGTTTTTATTATATTATTACCACAACGACCACAAAAACAACAAGTCCAGCTATGACAACAATGCAACATTTAGAATAACAACAGGAACAATATGGAAACATCATGTTTTTCATTTTTTTTTTAATTTTTCATAGATTTACCTGGACCTGTTCCACCGATTTTAATGATTTTTGAAGTAGAAATCTTCCCATGAATTTGGTGAATCATTCTCACTAAAAATTATCACCCTAGCTATCCTATTGAGGGCGTGATCGTGACAAGAACAACATAGAAAATTATATTTTTTCAAGACTTTTTTTAGTTCTTCATTCAAATCTCGGGCCCTAATCGACCGATTTGGACGATTTTAAATAGCAAACTTTTCAGGATGTTAATGAATCATTTTTTATGCCAACGAGCACCCTAGCTGCCCGATTGATGCCGTCATCGTGATTTCCACAGACGGACAGACGGACAGACGGACAGACGGACAGACGGACAGACGGACATCGCTATATCAACTCCGGTTGTTATAAGGATCACAAATATATATATTTTATGGGGTCCAAATTTTTTTTTCTAATTATTACAAACGGAATGACAAACTTATATATACCCTCTGCACACTGGAGTGGAGGGTATAACAAACCCTTTGTACATTTTTTTGTGAACTCTGGTAGAAAATTTTAAAAGTTTCCATTGTTTTGGCATCACTAAAAAAATTTGTTAGATCATTTCTGTCATTGCCACGAGCCTGCATGCAAAATTTCAGATCGATTGGCTCACGGGAAAGGGGCTAAAAATCGATCCAAAATTTTGTCGACAAACAGACACTATCAGTTAATATAAAGGCAGTAAATAAAGGGAGTAAAAGTTCACCAATAATTTAAAAAACAAATTTTTATGTATTAATTTATTTAAAGAAAAAAATAATTAAATGAAATAGTAACAATAATAATAAAAAAATAATATACAATACAAAAAAAAAGAATATATAAATAAAATAAAATAAAGATAAATGCATTCATAGCATTATAATACATATAAAAGGTCAATGTTTTCTAACCGTAACCGTAACGAGTCAGTTGTTTTTTTTTACATGAAAATCATTTAAAACAGTTACCGAACGTAACCGGAACGTTCCAATACTTTTCATGTGAAAAAAAGGCTGACACGTTACGTAACAGTTACATGTCGCTAACTTGTTCTTTACACAGGCTACTGCTTTTGCAGCCAACTTCAAGTCTATTTATATAGTTTCGTAAGCATAACTGATAAAATTGTTTCTATTATTTTTTGCTGTAAGTAATAAATTATAAATATACTGAATTTGCAAACTAAAATGGATACATATATTGGAGGTGCTTTAATACAAAAGAGTTAACGAAACAAAATCAAAAAAAAAAAAAAACAACTCTACAACATCAACAATGGCAGTCATATGTTCTTCAAATAGAAAAAAAAACTGCAAGTGTGTTTTGTTGGCTACAAAACAAAAATAGTGTTGACAATATAACAAAATATGTAAAAGAAGTTATTGCTATGAAATATTTTATTTTGTTTAAAAAAAAATCGCAAAATGAAAGGCTATAATTCCATTAATAATCAAAAGGCGTTAAACTAATTTATTTATTTTTACGTTGTACTAATGCATTTTAAATAAGTAAAAGTAATTGTATATTTAAATAAAAATGCATTTGTATTATATGTTGCTGTCGTATTCAGAAAAATCAAGTAGCTGACTATACGACTACAAATGCTGCTGCCAGCAGTCGTCTATGTGTTTCATTCATGATGTTGCATTTTTTTGCGAGCAATACTTACATATATTCTAAATAAAGAAATAATAGTTCTTTTCATACTGCGAAATCTATACAAATATATGTACAAATACTATATGTCAAATTTCAAATTTGCAATAATTGATACATTTTTGAAAGAAAATTGTATAATATGAAATGTCTTTAATTTATTTCATAGAAAACAATTTTTTGAGGTGCGTGGATTTTCCATATTTACTGTTTTACTATTTTCGTAATGAGGTTAAATGAGTTAAAAAGAATTTAAAATATTTGAAAATATTAGGTGAGGATCCTCAAGATGTAATATACGATCGGTCTAAAACTTTTCACTTAGAGCCACAGTTAAATTCGAAACAACAAAAACCCATATATTTTGTGCATAAAGTTTAATATTAAATGTGCTTTTCTAAAATGCCTATATATTTTTTCTCATTCATTTCTGACCATCTTCAATGTAAATTTACCAAAGTTTTTTTTATTGCAATATGTATATAAAACTTAAAAATTTAATATTTTTTATTGTGTATTAACTTATTATTCAGCGATTTTCATTACATCACAAAATGATACAAATTGGCACTACTGTTTCAAAAACAGAAAACTTCTAAATCAGTTGAAAACAGTTGATCTGTAAAACTGTGTGTGAAATTGCGTCAAATAAAATTACAAATATTAATAAATATAATAATACATATATATATATTTTATTAATTTTGTTAAGAATTAGCACAAAATTGATTTTCCATTTTGCATTTCATTTATAAAGAATTCTGCCATATTTTGTTAAAGGGAAAATCCATTTTTGTTATATTAAAAAAAACAGACTTGCATTTAATTTTTCCGTGACTGCCTCAATAATTGCGTAGATGCCACCACAATATTTTTTGTAATTAAAACAGTTGATCTGTAAAAATGTGTGTGAAATTGTGTCAAATAAAATTACAAATATTAATAAATATAATAATACATATAAATATATTTTATTAATTTTGTTAAGAATTAGCACAAAATTGATTTTCCATTTTGCATTTCATTTATAAAGAATTCTGCCATATTTTGTTCAAGGGAAAATCCATTTTTGTTATATTAAAAAAAACAGACTTGCATTTAATTTTTCCGTGACTGCCTCAATAATTGCGTAGATGCCACCACAATATTTTTTCTAATTAAATATTAACCAATATCTAACTAGAATTATGATTTATTCTGACTAAAAAGTTCCAATTAAAAGTTATTCATCCCAATTATGAATATTCTCAAGGAATTTCTTTCTCACGGAAAATACATTTCTCGAGAAAAAATTCCTCCAATTATAAATTCCGCGTGAACAAAAAATGATTAACTGGCATCATCGAATTTCGAAGCCAGTTGCTTTGCTTATTGACAATTTATTTTCTATTTTTTGTGTGTGTGCAAACGACCCTACAATAAATGTCCCAATAAACATTTTTGTTTGCTATCAACTTGAGGTGGATTTGAGATCAAATACATTTCTCAAATCTCCAACGTTAATTCTCAAATGCCCTCAATAGTTCGAATATAGTCTTCTCAACTTAAAAGGCACATTTTTTATATGGCGATTTTCATAGTTATCAAATTGAGAAATTTGTGATTCTCAACTTGATAGCAAAGAAATATTTCCAATCGGTATCAAATGGAAGGTACGGAATTGCCATATTAAAAAATATTATACTAATTTTAGAAATGAAAACAATGTACTTTTTTTAATGTTTCAATTTAATTTCATTATATATTTAACATTACTATGTACATATTTAACATTAAATGTACATATTATGTACATTTTTTAAAATCTAGAATTAAAAATAAATGAATTAATTAGTTGTACATTTTTTGAAAAATTCGACAAAGAGCAGAAATAATTAAAAATATATCAATGATTTATTTGTACTTTTTTTTGGCATTTTTTAATTTAATTTATTATTTATAACATATTTAAATAATATCTCAGACTTAACACAAATCGTATTCAAGTTGAAAAAATGTTTGGTCTCAAGTGGAGAAAAGTGTTGGATATCCAATTGAGAGTAAAAATGTTTCTCAAAGATTGGAAAAAATGTTAAGTCTCAACTTGATGTCAAGTTGAAAGCAAACAAGGAGAAAAATTGTTCAACCCAAGTTGAGAATTACATTTGACATCAATTTACGAACTTAACTTTTCTCCAACATTGGAGAAATAATATTTCAATGCATACTGGGGAATGACCGAAACTAACACATAAACAGTTTTTTCCTATTTGAAAAACATATGACTGTCATTGTTGCTGTTGTAGAGTTGTTATACCCTCCACTCCAGTGTGTAGAGGGTATATATAAGTTTGTCATTCCGTTTGTAATAATTAGAAAAAAAATTTTGGACCCCATAAAATTTATATATTTGTGATCCTTATAACAACCGGAGTTGATATAGCGATGTCCGTCTGTCCGTCTGTGGAAATCACGATGACGGCATCAATCCGGCAGCTAGGGTACTCGTTGACATAAAAATGATTCACTAACATCCTGAGAAGTTTGCTATTTAAAATCGTCCTAATCGGTACATTTTTTTATCAACTCTGGTAGAAAAATTTAAAAGTTTCCATCACTAAAAAAATATGTTAGATCATTTCTGTCATTGCCACAAGCCTGCCTGCAAAATTTCAGATCGATTGGGTCACGGGAAAGTGGTTAAAATCGATCCAAAATTTTTTCGACAAGCAGACACTACGAGTTAATATAAAGGGAGTAAAAATTCACCAACATCTAAATCAAATAATGCTAAAATACCTAGTTGTTAATAAAAAAAACAATTGGGCAATTCACAATGGGTAATGTATCGTTGTATCTGTTGTATCGTGTATCACTTTACAATAGTGTAAAATTGTTGTTGGTAATTTTCACTGTAAAATCTGATACACGATCCAACTTCATTTGCTATGTTTAGTAAATGTTGTATATTGTATCATAAGATATCAGTTCCAAGTGAATGCCAGTTTTTATGAAAAAGAAAAAACAAATACATAGAATATTATCAGCATAAATAATTATAAAATAAAATATGGCTAATAATGCAAATAACGCAAATACATCGATAAGTTTATTTATATAAAAATTAATGTTTATATTTTTAGTATGTATTTTCTCTTTCAGTACCAACCAAAACATTTAACATTTTTTTTTTTTTCATTATAAATTAAAATGCAAGAGGTACGTAACTAAAACTCCAGGGTATATCTCACGACCAAAAAGCAAACACTGACAAGTGTTTTCTCTTATACAAAATAGCAGAAGCGACGAAGCGATCTTTCCTCGTTGGATCGAAAATTACTAAAGAAAGCGTTTTACAATATGAAAATACAACTGAGTGTTCACAACAAATGATTGTATTGTGTATTTCAATACAACATACAATATACAACACCTGTTGTGAATAGCCCAAATGTAAATTTAGCAAAAAAATTTATGTATTAATTTATTTAAAGAGAAAAACACAAAAGTAACGTTTGATGTTGTATTTTTTGTGTGTAATATTTAAATATACATACATACACTTATTAAATAATACAAATAATGTACATATATTATATATATGTATGTATGTATATTCATAGTAACTGCATGTTAGAAATAAATCGGTTATTTTATTTACATAAAATTCTGCAGTATTTTGTTGTGGGGAAAATACATTTCTTTTGTATAACAGAATGTCACTTCATTTTGCTCAGCGTGACTATGCCACAGTAGATGCCGCCATAATTATACCCTATACCACTATGTGGTTTGGGTATAATGACTTTGTGCTGCTGTTTGTAACAACCAAAAATATTTGACCTAGACCCATCTTTAATTATACCGATCGAATCAGAATCACTTTCTGAGTTGATTTAACAATGTCCGTCCGTCCGTCCGTCCGTCCGTCTGTGTGTCCATGTAAAGCTTGTAATCAAACTGCAGGTCGCAAATATGAATATATTTTGATGAAATTTGGTATATAAGCTTTTATCGGCCATGGGATGAACGCTATTGAAATTGGTGAGAATCGGTCCATGTTCAGACCTAGCCCCCATACAAATTACCCATATGAAATCGACATAAATTGCCATAAGATCCTAATTGTCATATAGATCTTACTCAAATTGGGTTTGTATGCGTTCATTACATCCACTAATGAGTAGTCCAAAAATGATCCCTTTGACCCATATAGAGCTGCTTCCCGATCTTCACTTAAATCTATTAAAAAACAAAAATATTGCACTGATTCTTCTCAAATTTTGTTTGTATATATTTTTGCAAAATACAAGAGACTTTACCAAACATGATCAGGATCGGTCCATTTTTGGACCTAGTCCCTTTATAGATATAGCATCCGATATGAACTTTTTCATATCTGCAGCCAAAAAAATTAATAAAAATCCCACTCAAATTTGGTTTTTTGCTTATTTTCAATGTCCAGTTAGTTGGGCCTAAGAGATAGGGTTTCTAAACGCTTGGTATAGGGTATCGTATAGTCGGTCTAGACCGACTATAATTTTCTTACTTGTTTTTGTTTGTTCTAATTAGCTTTGCAATAGTTATTTCTATTTTAACATGAATGTTAATATTTTCAACTAGATATCATACAGAACAATGTTAAGAGTATACACGGGTTGGTCTCTTATTTCATACGTTTTTTCATTATTCTTTTACAAATATGAACATAAGTTTGGCATATTAGCCACCAATCTCACATCACACTGCAAGTTCGAAAAACTCAATACACTCACATTTTTTTTTACTAATACACACACATTTTCCGCAGTGGTCACACTAATGGCACCAAATTTTTCGTGCGAGTAGTGGCAGACACTAACGATGATTAATGTTACCCTGTTATAAATTTAATGCAAATTTACTGGATTCTGTAAAATTGTAATTAAAGTTTTAACTTGTTAAATCTATTATAATGATTTATTTTTTGAAATGCGCATACAAAAACGCAAGTTTGTTAATTATAGAGCATAAATATATTATTAAAATAATACTAATAATAATAAATGTAAACATTTTCCCTCAAACATGTGCCTGTATAATAAACTTGGTAACTCTACTTAAAATAAAATAAGATAGAGAAGTATACAAATTTTTTCAAGTTTACGCTTCGACAACATTTTAAAAATGAGATTGCAGTCAGATGTTTGAGCATAAAATTTAATGGCGATGGATTCCGCTAATTCGAACAATTTTTCGTTGATAATACGTACACAACGATTTTACAATTTCAGTGTGATGTGAGATTGGGGGGTTAACTTTTTGTTGTCTTTACAAAATAGAGTTACCGAGTTCGTCAATGAGTTTTTTGCTTACAAAACAGTTCTACATAGTTATATAGAATTATTATTCTGCTTTACCTATAAAATATCTGATTGCGATTACATCTAATTTTTAAAAATTGTTTATAATTAATAAAGCATTATTATTCACATAAATACAAAATTTCACTTTTTAAATTTTCCATTCAAATTTAAGAAAATATCAATTATAATAAAAACTGAAAATAAAATTTCCAATTATAAATTAGAAAATATTAATTGAGTTTCAGAAAATGATATCAAAACGTCGGAAATAATAATTTTAAATTTAGAAATATCTTTACATTTAAAAATGTTTACATTTAAAAAAATATTGCCATTCAGGAGATATTAATAACTTTTCAGTACCGCGATTCAGTAACTTCTTTGAACGATAGTCGAATTGTAAAAAAAAAGAAAATTGCAAAATTATCAGTAAAATTTTGAAACGATATTCGCTATTGTTAAAGTCAGCTGTTGTTGTTATCTAAACGACAACCATTTTTGTGTTGTTTATCCAATCGATAAAAACTTAAATTTTTAGGTTGAAATGTCGTCATACATAAATAAAAATCATGAAATAGTGAAAATATTTTGCTTTAATTAAAAAACTTTTTTATATAAATAAAAAAATTAAATAGCATATTCAATTCATTATTTCATTTTGAAATAAATAAACAGAAATATTAGTAAAAAAAATAAAGATATTAAACATAAACATAAAATCATCCTGTCAAACACGAAGTAATTTGTTTTTTTCTATTCTTTGTGTTTTTCGCTTATTTTGACAGAGATGCCACTCCTTTACAATTTAAATAAATAGAAAAACAGATTTGTCGATATTAATTTAAATTCAATGAATTTAAGAAAACCTCAAATGATATTTAAGAATTGCTAATATAAAAATTGTTACATAAGTAAACGTAATTTTATGAGAATGTTATTTTTTATATATAAATTTTCACAATTTTTTTTGGATGAAAATTTGAAGTTTTTCAGAAAATAAAGATAACATTAAATTATTTTATTTAAAATGTTTGGGACTTTTCGTTTTTTGCGTTTTTCATCCCTAATTTGATTATTTATTATTATAAATTTATTCTCTATGTTTTCAAAATATGGCAATATTTTAAAAAAAAAGTTGAGAGAGCTTTTTTTTTGGTTATTATTTTGTTACTCCATCCGACCTATATGGCCACAATGAAGAAATATTTGGCCAGTTAAAAGAAACTATACAGCCATCTCCAATTAGCACGATTTAATGCATATAGCCACTCTACACAACCATTACCTTTGCAATGGAGGTTAGGGCGAGCTATTTAATTAGCAAAAACTAAATTAAACGAGAAGTTATGTCATATAACCGGAAACGCATGCATATAGGTATATAACCAAAATGCATGCCGATCAGCAACCACGATGACCAAAAAGCAAACACCGAAATAAATCCGAAATCATAGAAAAGAAGAAAACCAACCCAAAGAATTTGCTGAAATAATTTTTGGTATTAAGTTTAACAAATTGTTTACATTTTCATTTACATTTATTATCAAGACTCAAACCGAGGTGGAGGGTATCAAAGATTCGGCACAGCCGAATTTAACACTCTTACTTGTTTTTATTATATTATTACCACAACGACCACAAAAACAACAAGTCCAGCTATGACAACAATGCAACATTTAGAATAACAACAGGAACAATATGGAAACATCATGTTTTTCATTTTTTTTTTAATTTTTCATAGATTTACCTGGACCTGTTCCACCGATTTTAATGATTTTTGAAGTAGAAATCTTCCCATGAATTTGGTGAATCATTCTCACTAAAAATTATCACCCTAGCTATCCTATTGAGGGCGTGATCGTGACAAGAACAACATAGAAAATTATATTTTTTCAAGACTTTTTTTAGTTCTTCATTCAAATCTCGGGCCCTAATCGACCGATTTGGACGATTTTAAATAGCAAACTTTTCAGGATGTTAATGAATCATTTTTTATGCCAACGAGCACCCTAGCTGCCCGATTGATGCCGTCATCGTGATTTCCACAGACGGACAGACGGACAGACGGACAGACGGACAGACGGACATCGCTATATCAACTCCGGTTGTTATAAGGATCACAAATATATATATTTTATGGGGTCCAAATTTTTTTTTCTAATTATTACAAACGGAATGACAAACTTATATATACCCTCTGCACACTGGAGTGGAGGGTATAAAAATCATATGATCACAGGGGAGATGTGTAAACATTTAGTAATTAAAGATTTTTTATGCCACTTTTTTTAAATCAAACAGAAAGCGTCATCTATGTATCACTTATAGCAAACTGTGAAATTTTTGTCGTTGTAAGCAAAGGGATGTTGAATTAGCTGAAACAATTTTATATCATAATTTTTTCACCAATAACTACAATCATAAGGCACACCGATTTGTCTTACGGCTCACAGCGTAACATGTGAGCTTGTGATTGTATTGTGAAATATAAATTTACCTCCTGCGCGTATAGATGTTTACACAACAAAAAGAATAAAATGAAGGTGCCTATTATGATTTTTCGATTGTGGTCGAATTAACTGATCGAACGAATTTTCATTTGGTATTATGGCGCACATTCGATAAAATAGCGCTATTGTGAATTTCACTCAATTGGATTATTCACAATAGTACATATTTATCAGCTGGCACTATAAATATTGTTTGTTTACAAATTTATTAAAGAAAAAAAGTAATTAATTATTTATTAACATGAAATTATGGTTCTATGATTGTCTGATGAAGATGAAAGAATGTCATTAGAGATGCTTGCAACATTTTGGAAATGGATTCCACCACGTGAGTATGCGAGGTTTTAACAAGGGTACCATTTGTTTACAGATTTATAGCAAATTTTCGACTCCAAGGAGGCGTTTATGGAATTGCTGTCTACTACAGATGAACTGCTGCGGCAATGCACACATGGCAGATCAATCTCATGAAATTAAAATAATTTACAACTTATATTTTCAATAAGTTTTACAAACTGCCATCGAGATCGAAAGCAAAATTGTGTTCGATTGAAAATTCGTTGTACAACGAAATTTTCGTCCGTGATGCCAGCTCATAATACGAATTTGACATTCAATAGTCGATGTTCGATAGCCAGCGAAGAACGAATGCAACTCATAATAAGGGCCAAAAACTTATTCCTTATGAAAAATTTTTGAGCCTGAGACTTTTATGCTTAGTAAAATAATTTTCAGAAACTCATTTTTTCTAATTTGACAAGAAAGGTATCTATCTACACAGGGAAAATTTACAAATGCGCAAAAATTTGGGCTTAAGATAAAAGAGACAAAACAAAGTGACAGATTTTTCATATTGACGTAATCTCATATTTAGGTGAAAAATTCTACTTCTCAGATGCAGCATGCCATTTTCTCCATTTAGAAAGTCTCATATTCATACAAAATGTTTACCTTTAAAAAAATTCTCAGATTTTGAGACCCATTTTTTCTTAATCAAAAAATCAGCAGCTATAAAAAATTTTAATGAGCTCATTCTACAAATCGAAAGGAAATGTTTCCAACCGAATAATTTTTTTTTTAAGTTGGCGATTTTCTACATCGATATTAAACGCTAATAAAAATAACATATAAATATAAAGGGTGATTTTTTAAGAGCTATAGGAAAGTTTTCCAAAAAAAAAACACATAAAATTCAGAAAAATGCATGAAATCTTTATTTGAATCGATAGTACGGTCCATATAATTTAATGTTTGAAGATTATTTCATGCAAATGTTGACCGTGACTGCGCCTCAAATGGTCCATCCGCTTAGTCCAATTTTGGCATACTCTTTCCAACATTTCGGCCGGTATCTCACGAATAATGCTTCAATGTTGTCTTCCAATGCGTCAATTGAATCGGGATTGACTGTATAGAAATGAGCTTTAACATAGCCCCACAAAAAAGTCTAAAGGCGTTAAATCGCACGATCTAGGCGGCCAATTGACCTGTCCCTAACGTGAAATAAAATGTTCACCGAACTCGCCTCTCAATAAGTCCATTGTTGCGCGTGCTGTGTGGCATGTGGCACCGTTTTGTTCAATCCACATGTCATGCAAGTCAAGCTCTTGCATTTTGGGCAAAAAAAAGTTGGATATCATTTCTCGGTAGCGCTCACCATTCACAGTTACGTTACGATTCGCTTCATCTTTGAAGAAGTACGGTCCAATGATGCCACCAGCCCATAAACCTCACCAAACTGTGACTTTTTCTGGATGCATTGGTAGCTCTTCCAATGCTTCTGGCTGATATTCACTCCAAAATCGACAATTCTGCTTATTTACGTACCCATTGAGCCAAAAATGAGCTTCGTCGCTGAACACAATTTTTCGGTAAAAAAGTGGATCTTCGGCCAACTTTCCAAGAGCCCATTCACCAAAAATTCTACGTTGCGGTAGGTCGTTTTGCTTCAATTCTTGCACCAGCTGTATTTTGAAAGGCTTCACACCTAAAGCCTTCCGCAAAATTTTCCACGTTGTTGAGTAACAGAGGCCGAATTGCTGCGAACGGCGACGAATCGATAATTGATGGTCATCATTAACACTGGCCGATACAGCTGCGATATTTTCTTCAGTTCGCACTCTACGTAAGCGTGTTGGTGGTTTAATGTCCAACAATGTAAATTTGGTGTGTAATTTAGTCACAATAGCCCGAATAGCTGCTTCAGTTGGTCGATTAAACTGACCATAAAATTAAAGAAGCGCGCAATGAACTTTCTTAACAGAGCACGCATTTTGATAATAAAATTCAATAACTTGCAAGCGTTGTTCGTTTGTAAGACGATTCATGGTTAAATTATAGACCAAACTGAAGATGTTTGACAATGAAACAAAACACGAAACGTGCGTCAGCTGTTTAAACCAGTGTTGCCAAAAAGATAAGAGCTAAAAAATCACCCTTTATATATGCTATAAATGGTTTTGAAGCGAAGGTAATAGAATTTATTGTAATTGTTAAACGAAACATTTTTTATTGTCGTTAATTGTATTTATATTTATATATATACATATATGTATATATAAAATCACTACTCACATTGCGGAAAATTATTACCCACACTGAGGTTTTATATCCTCAAAAATTATCTGTAGTGTGAAATTCTGAACAATATTTTATCTTATAGCGTGAGGGATGTTTTTTTTAACTTAGTGCTCCATATCTGCATATTCCGTGGCACTCGTACTGCATCATTTTCCTTTTGATTGTTTAGTAGAAATATATACAGTGAAAACATTTTACGTTGTAATAATTTTACTGATACAGCCCAATTCTCAATAACAATTCCCTGGGAATTTTTTCCCTATTCCCTGTTCCCCTATTCTTAATAAAATCTCCCCGGGAATTTTTTCTCTTTTCCCTTTACCCTTATTCTAAAAGAACTTCGAAAATGGGAATCTCTTCCCCGGGAAAAAAAAAGTAGCTATTCTGAATGTCAATAAAAGGGAGAATAATTTGGGAATAATTCCGCCAAAAAATTGAGAGGGAGTGCTGCGAAAAATGTATGTATTTAATAGTTTTATGAAAAAAAGTAATATATATCATTTAAAATTTTGTATAATATTATTATGGCATTATTGTTCCTTTCAGGTCAAAAACAACAAACAAAAAACAAATTCATGTTCTTTTAAACACAATGCAAGCCAACCCTCATGTTGCATGCTTTGCTGCGTCTTGTACTGCAGCTGCTCTTCTGCTTCAGCTACCATCAGAAACGCTACACCGAACATTTTTTTGTATTTATTTTTAATTTATTAAAGATTTAAAAAAGTTTTACTTTAAATTTCCACAAAAATTTTTAAATTTGTAAACAAAACAAAACAAACGAAGCAAAACAGCCGTCTTCGAATAATCGAAATTCTCTCTCCCATATTATTCTTCTCCCCGCCTGTTTAGAATAGGATTTATTCTCGGGAAAAATGAATTCCCCGGGAACTCATTTCCCTGGGAATATTTAGAATTGGACTGTATAATTATAAATTTATTTTTATTGTTTTTGAAGTTTGAGTTTTATTGCCAAACAAAATTTAGAATTATTTATAATTTTGCGTAATTAAACGGAAATTTCGTATTGTTTTATAGAATATAATTTTTACGATTACGTTTCAAACGAAACGATTTGAAACGAGTGATTAATTGTGAGCCCATATATTAAAGAAAAAAATCAATAAAAATATCTTTAGAAAAGAAAAAATTTTCTTTTGAAAATTCTCAGATTTTTCGATTGCACTATTATCGATATATAATTTAAAATTCTTTAGAAATCTAAGATTTTTTTTAAATACATTTGTTATCGATAAAAAAACAATTTGATAAATAGATTTCATTTAACATTTTTATTGTTCTGACAACTTAATCTCATTTAAATTTTGAAGACATCGATAACTAAATTTCAATTGAAATTTGTATGCTATCGATAACAATAAAATTTCGCTCAAAACTTTTTAGTTATCGAACAAAATTACGAACGAAATATTTCACTGTTATCGAAATATAAAAACCATATGAGATTTTTAAAAAAATATAAGATGATTTTTTAGAAATTCATGGCAAATTCGATTTTTTTAAACATCACCTCAGATTTCCACTCATTTTTTCTTATCCAAAAAATTATCAACTTCAAAAACCCATTTTCCAGCAGCTAAATTTTATTGAAAAATATCGACAATTAAAATCCAATTTAAATTCGCATTGTGCCGATAAGAAATAAATTTTCATTCAAAAATTTTAAGTTATCAATCAAAATTACGATTTAAAAACATCAATAGAAATTCTTATGAAATCTAAACTATATTTTTAGAAGTTGTTATCAATAACAAATAAAATTGATAGTAAGTTAACGATAACTGATAGTAAGTTAATGATTAATAAAAGATCTACAAATTTTTTTTCTAAAAAATAAAAAAAAATTTTAAAATCTGACTTTGAAACCCCTTTAAAAAAAACCTAATTCGAGACCTATTTTTCTTTAAAATTAATTTTCAGAGTTAAAGACCCCTCTTTATTTTAAAAAATATTTTCAGATTCCGAGACTTATTTCTCCCTATAGAAATATTCTCAGTTACTGAGACCAATTTTCGGTAGAGAATATTTTCTTGCGATCTGTTTTTCCATATAAAAAATTTCAGCTAGATTTTTTTCGTATAGGGAAATTTTAAAACTATACTTTTGTTGTGATTATTGTTGAGCATCGTTCCAACAAGACCTTAAATTGTTGTTGTGGCATTGTTGCTTTGTGGTGATTTTTGTTTGCTGAATTAATAGCCGCCATTTGCTGCAGTTATATTTACTTTATTTCATCAATTTGCAAAATTTATATTGTCTGAAAATGCCGTGTGCTAAATTTAAATGTGGAGATTGTAATGCTTACATTGGGAAAAAGCCAGACTAGTTTGCAGTGCAAAGGGTGCTCTAATTGGCTTCATGCATCTTGTGCTGGAATTTCGGATGAGATGTTAGAGGCGTTAAAAAGCTTCAAATCAATGTCGTTTGTTTGTAGAGCATGTGAAAGAAATCCTCGAACTGATGCAGATGGTTTGTTACATGATGAAGTTAGTGCCTTCAACAATAAGTTTGATGCGTTCATTCGTAAGGGCGATGAGGAACTTAATTGTATAAAACAGGCCTTTGCTGATATTGTTGCAGACTTTAAGCGGGAAATGTCATCATGCATTAATGCGATGAAAACTGAGATCATAGACTGTAGTAAATTAATAAAAAATGTGGAGTCTTCTGCATCGGCTAAAATTGAGTTGCTTGAGGCTGAAAATAACATTCTCAACAAGAGGTTGAACCGTGCCGATTTTGTTATTGCAGGCTTGCCCGAGGGTCTGAAGAATATTATTGATTTGGTAACTGGATTGGGGTCTTTCTACGATGTTCCTATCACTCTACAAGATATCAACCGTGCAAGTTTTTTGAGTGGAAAAAGAGCTGTACTTAAGCTTAACAGCGTGTTTATGCGGGACGAAATTATGAGGCAGTATTTTAAAACTATGAAGACTCAACCTCTTAAAATTTCGGATATTGTGTCTGAAGCTGGCATTCCTGTTGAGGGCATTGACAAGCGTGTTTTGTTGAATGATCACTTTTCTCCAGCGGCTGGGAAGCTAAATGCATTGTGCAGGAGGCTGTTAAAGAATAAATGTATCATCAGATTAATAAATGCTGATAAGTCTGGAACTAAGCTAACTCTAACAGATGGAAAGGAGGTTGAGTATGGTGCCGTGGAATGTTCTGATTTTCTTAACGGATGTTACCCGGCTGTTCCTGGTCCATTAAATTGATGGTTAAGTTTCTTTTTTCTTTGATATGCATATACTTATTTGCTTGCTTTTTTATATACATATATATATTTTTTTAGAATAATTTTTTGTTGATTGTTTAAAATAGTTATTCAATTTATTATGAATTATTACGTATTATTTAATGTATTTCACCTTTTACATTTATTTCTTCTATGTTGGCCGCCTGCTGCAAAAATTATCTTTGATTTTGATGTCTTCTATTGACGGTATGGGTCCTGTAGTCAGCAATAATTTGTATCTGAAGACTGTGTTTTCATCTTTTTTGGAATCATTTTATAGTTGGTCATTTCAACTGTCGGAGTATAAATCCTTCTGTGAACTCTGTGAAATTGGATGAGCTTAAAACTATTCTTAAAGATGATTTGTTTGATGTGTTTGCTATTTCGGAAACTTGGTTACATGATGGTGTCTCTAATCGTGCAGTTGAGATTTTTGGCTATAATTTTTGTCGTAATGATCGTTTTAATTCAAGAGGCGGGGGTTAGGGTATATATATTACGAAGAAACTTTTATAGTTTTTCACATAAAATTATTTTATTATATTGTTTATTTACTAATTTTTATTAATTTTTGCACACATCGTCTTGACAGTGAATTCTTTAATTATATTTTTTTCCTTTAAAAGTTTAGGTTTTATAAACGTTCCAATATTTATTTATGTATTATTCCTATTTAAATTAGTGCCGGTTTACACATGAAAGTTTTCTTGCTGGAAGTCTTGAGTTTATAGGTGAGACGGGAGAGAAGAATGGCAGGGGGTACATACTTTCATGTACTCTGAAATTCTCTTTAGTTTCTTGCTTCGCAATTGTCAACGTAAAGCTATTTTAAGTTTTCTTTAATTTTTATGTTTTTTTTATGTTAAGAAAGATAATAAATTGAAATAAAGTTAATTTTAATGAAATAAAATGATAAAATAAATAGATAAAATGATAAAGTAAACATGAGCAAATCTCAATACAAAAATTTCAGTGTGTAGACACGGATGAAAGTTTAAAAGAGATTTTCGAATTTCCGGGACTTAGTTAACCAAAACTGAATAATCCACTCCCATAAGTGTTGGAACACATTTTAAAAATTTCGCGTTGCCAACTATTCGTTTGAAATTCGAAGCTGTTTTTCGAAGCTATCGGCACGCACGTAAATAATTTTTTTCCACAATAAAGGTGCTGTTACACGATGTTTTTTTACATACGTACTGTCACTTTTTTTATCCATATGAAATTCCGCATGTCTGTCAAAATTGTCTTTTAATTGTCTTTTGTCATAATTTTTGCTATCACACGTGCATATGTATTTCCGTATGACATAACCTCTAAATGCAAACAACAGCTGATTTATTTTGTGAATTTACTAAAATTTATTGTTAAAAAAAAGTTATATATTTTGTAATTGTTAATTAATATTAAACAATTTATTTTTCTTTCAATATTAATCTTTATAATTTACTCTGTTTTTATTTCGCCACAAGCAGTGTTGTATTTTCATATGTTTGTCATGCCAAAATAGCACCTGTTCTAATTGAAAAATGTACATGTGACTTTCCTCATGTATTGTACATAAACAATGTTTCATATGTATCACACGATGTGTACAACTTTTGTTGTGGGAAAATTTGACAGTACATATGTAAAAACACATCGTGTAATAGCGCCTTTATTAGATGGATTTAAAGGTGCTATTACACGAAATGTTTTTTACATATGTACTGTCACTTTTTTTATCCATATGAAATTCTTCATGTCTG
This sequence comes from Cordilura impudica, assembly GCA_963682025.1. NCBI lineage: Eukaryota > Metazoa > Arthropoda > Insecta > Diptera > Scathophagidae > Cordilura > Cordilura impudica. The sequence goes on along the minus strand of OY821520.1, from coordinate 200,791,187 downwards.
TCAAAATTGTCTTCTTACATACGATTCATAATTTTTGCTATCACACGTGCGTATGTATTTCCGTATGACATAACCTCTAAATGTAAACAACAGCTGATTTAATTTGTGAATTTACAAAAATTTTTTGTTAAAAAAAAGGTTATGTATTTTTTAATTGTTAATTAAAACTAAACAATTTATTTTTCTTTCAATATTAATCTTTAAAATGTACTCTGTTTTTCTTTCGCCACAAGCAGTGTTGTATTTTCACTTGTTTGTCATGCAAAAATAGAACCTGTTCTAATTGAAAAATTTACATGTGACTTTTCTCATGTATTGTACATAAACAATGTTTTATATGTATCACACGATGTTTACAACTTTTGTTGTGGGAAAATTTGACAGTACATATGTAAAAAACACATCATGTAATAGCACCTTAACTGTGATAGATAATGTCAGCTACAGCCACACGGTGATGTCAGCCATAAACAGTGAATGTCACAAACTATACAATAAACTGTGATGAATGTTATAAAATACAAGAAGTTGCATTTGTGTACAAAACAACAAATACACATTTTTTTTTTATACAATTAACAATTTTTTTATACATCAGCTCAAAATAGCTACAAAAACATGTCAATTTCTAATCCAGACGTAGTTAATAGCTGCCGTGTGTGTCGCAGTCCAAATCAAGATGGCAATTATCAATGTTTATTTCAAAATAAAGACGAGGGGCTAAATCTTCTTAGTGAAGCTGGAACACTATATGAAAACTTGTTTAGAGTAAGTAATTTCGTATGTCTCCTAAATGGTATTACTTTTGTAATTGTTTTTTAAAGCTTTCCATAGATTTAAATTATCACTACTATCCACAATTTTTGTGTAATAGTTGCGATTTACAAATGAAACTGTTTAAAAAACTCAAGGATAAGGCACTAAAAACTTTAGAGTATTTAAAAGATGTATATAGAGAAGAAATAGTATATGAAACTGAAACTGATATTATATATCAGGTTTTGGAAGTAATAGATTATAGAAACGAAAAAGGCCAAGACGCTCTTGGAAATACAAGAGAACGAGAAGAACAGCCAGCTGAAATTATTACAAAAGAAGGGCAACATGAAAAGGAGCATCAGAATGAGGAAGTTATGCAAACATTTAAAGCAGAGGAAATCTTGGAAATTTTACCTTCAGAAGAAAAAGAAGCTGATAGCCAAAACCAGGATGTTTTGCAAACTTTTGATGACGAGAAAAACTTGGAAAGTTTAACTTTACATCATCATGAATCGCGACCACAAATTGACTTTATCCGTTTTGAAAATAACTATGAAGAAGTTGAAGCATTTGAGAACAACGTCGATACTTCTTCAACAACAGATTTCTTTCAAATTCAGCTGGATTCACAAGACACATGTGAAATAGAAAAATCTGATTATGTTACAGAAATTTATGAACTTATGGATGATAATTCTATAACACAATACTCAGAAACCTCGGAACATTTAAATGAAGTTGATGATTTTGAAATTACTAAGGCAGAATCCAGTACAGCTTACAGTGATATAGAGTACGTGGAATCAATTTATATGGAAAGTGAAAATGATGTTAAAATTCCAGAATTAAATACGCCAAGAAAAAGGATAAGAAATAGCTCAAAACCAAATAATACAATAATAGGAACAACCAGGAGGAGAGAATACAAATGTGGACCATGCAAGCAAGAATTTAGGACGTCACAAGAATATAAAAAACACAGGTATTGGCAAAATAAATAAAATTTTAAAATACAATGTTTGAAATTAAACTTTTTCATGACTCGTTCCACCCTCCCTTTCATGAGAAATAATGGTTGGGATAACATATGTATATACGATCAAGTTATTGACAGCTTAGTTTGTCGATTACAGAAAATTAAATTTTCCGATTTATTAACAATAACATTAAAACTTACTAAAAAATTTTTATCGATAACTGGATTTTTAAAAATTGTCTAATAAAAACACAGGAAAGAAAGTTTGCACATACAAAAGAACATAAACAAAACTGTCAATTTAAAAGAAGACACAAATAACATTAACGCTAGCTATATTATAGCTATAAAATAAATAAACTGTGATATTAAAATTTAAAATGTGTTTTTTAAAAGTATTTATATTTTATGTTTCAATGTTATTTGTCAAAAGTATATGTAATATTTTTTAATGTAATAGCGTTAAGATTAGAAAATCCCCAGAGGAAGTCGACTTAAAATTGACGAAACGTCGGGACCACCTGTAATTTATGCATTTTTAATTACATTATAAAAATTTAGGCCTTATTAGCTAAAAATAAAAATCTTTTAAAATTATCATAAACTTTATAATAAAAACTAAACAAAATAATTTGCTTTTATCAATAGCAAAACATCGTTTAAAGATTTTTTTCGATTAACAAGCACTTTTTTTTATAAAATTTGTTTGTGCTTTAATAATTGTAATAATTATACAATAAAAATTAATTTATAAACAGAAATTGTTGTTATTATCGATAACAAAAAAAATCGTTTTTAAATAATTGTTATTGATAAGCACATTTTTTCACAACATTATTTAAATTATCAAAGAAAAATTATTTTCCAAACGAAAATCGTTAGTTATCGATAGCAAACTAGATCAGTCATTAAAAAAATCAATTATCATTCCTTTTTTTCAGAACCCTTGTACATGATCAAAAATATCCCTGCAGCATCTGTTCAAAATTACTTAAGTCTGAGCCGGCTTTATTCACTCATATGCGAACGCACAATAGCCCGAATCCTTTCCAATGTGAACTGTGCCAAAAGACCTTCAATCAAAAAGTTCACCTACAATATCATATGAATCACCACAATAATGTACGTAACTTCAAATGTGATGTATGCGATAAGGCCTTCATAACAAAAACTGATCTTAATGTGCACAAACGTTTTCACACTGGCCACCGGCCTTATGTTTGTGATATTTGTGGTAAAAGCTACATTATGATGGAACATTTAAAAGCCCACGCCTTAATACATACCGAACAAGTTTTCGAATGTGAAGTGTGTCAACGAAGGTTTTCCACGCACAAAACGCTAAGGCAACATGTAAAAACTATACATGCCGAAGAACCGCAATTTAAGTGTAATATATGTTTGAGGCCATTCCGGAGAAAACATCATTTAGAAGTATATTTTGATAAAATTGTAAATAAAAAATATGATTAACATATAGTACTTTAATTTTTCCCCTTTAGTACCATTCGAGGCAACACCAAAAGGGTATAGATCTTCTGGACAAACCCTATAAACTTGCAGATGAACATGAATTAGATAATGAAGCAGATTGTGGAGTTTCAGATGACATGGAATATGTTGATGATCCTGGTTATGTGGCACTTAGTGATGATATGTTGATGTGATTAAAAAAACATGTTTAAGAATTGAAATGCATTTTGCTATTCTTTTTAATATAAAAAAATCATATGATCACAGGGGAGATGTGTAAACATTTAGTAATTAAAGATTTTTTATGCCACTTTTTTTAAATCAAACAGAAAGCGTCATCTATGTATCACTTATAGCAAACTGTGAAATTTTTGTCGTTGTAAGCAAAGGGATGTTGAATTAGCTGAAACAATTTTATATCATAATTTTTTCACCAATAACTACAATCATAAGGCACACCGATTTGTCTTACGGCTCACAGCGTAACATGTGAGCTTGTGATTGTATTGTGAAATATAAATTTACCTCCTGCGCGTATAGATGTTTACACAACAAAAAGAATAAAATGAAGGTGCCTATTATGATTTTTCGATTGTGGTCGAATTAACTGATCGAACGAATTTTCATTTGGTATTATGGCGCACATTCGATAAAATAGCGCTATTGTGAATTTCACTCAATTGGATTATTCACAATAGTACATATTTATCAGCTGGCACTATAAATATTGTTTGTTTACAAATTTATTAAAGAAAAAAAGTAATTAATTATTTATTAACATGAAATTATGGTTCTATGATTGTCTGATGAAGATGAAAGAATGTCATTAGAGATGCTTGCAACATTTTGGAAATGGATTCCACCACGTGAGTATGCGAGGTTTTAACAAGGGTACCATTTGTTTACAGATTTATAGCAAATTTTCGACTCCAAGGAGGCGTTTATGGAATTGCTGTCTACTACAGATGAACTGCTGCGGCAATGCACACATGGCAGATCAATCTCATGAAATTAAAATAATTTACAACTTATATTTTCAATAAGTTGTACAAACTGCCATCGAGATCGAAAGCAAAATTGTGTTCGATTGAAAATTCGTTGTACAACGAAATTTTCGTCCGTGATGCCAGCTCATAATACGAATTTGACATTCAATAGTCGATGTTCGATAGCCAGCGAAGAACGAATGCAACTCATAATAAGGGCCAAAAACTTATTCCTTATGAAAAATTTTTGAGCCTGAGACTTTTATGCTTAGTAAAATAATTTTCAGAAACTCATTTTTTCTAATTTGACAAGAAAGGTATCTATCTACACAGGGAAAATTTACAAATGCGCAAAAATTTGGGCTTAAGATAAAAGAGACAAAACAAAGTGACAGATTTTTCATATTGACGTAATCTCATATTTAGGTGAAAAATTCTACTTCTCAGATGCAGCATGCCATTTTCTCCATTTAGAAAGTCTCATATTCATACAAAATGTTTACCTTTAAAAAAATTCTCAGATTTTGAGACCCATTTTTTCTTAATCAAAAAATCAGCAGCTATAAAAAATTTTAATGAGCTCATTCTACAAATCGAAAGGAAATGTTTCCAACCGAATAATTTTTTTTTTAAGTTGGCGATTTTCTACATCGATATTAAACGCTAATAAAAATAACATATAAATATAAAGGGTGATTTTTTAAGAGCTATAGGAAAGTTTTCCAAAAAAAAAACACATAAAATTCAGAAAAATGCATGAAATCTTTATTTGAATCGATAGTACGGTCCATATAATTTAATGTTTGAAGATTATTTCATGCAAATGTTGACCGTGACTGCGCCTCAAATGGTCCATCCGCTTAGTCCAATTTTGGCATACTCTTTCCAACATTTCGGCCGGTATCTCACGAATAATGCTTCAATGTTGTCTTCCAATGCGTCAATTGAATCGGGATTGACTGTATAGACATGAGCTTTAACATAGCCCCACAAAAAAGTCTAAAGGCGTTAAATCGCACGATCTAGGCGGCCAATTGACCTGTCCCTAACGTGAAATAAAATGTTCACCGAACTCGCCTCTCAATAAGTCCATTGTTGCGCGTGCTGTGTGGCATGTGGCACCGTTTTGTTCAATCCACATGTCATGCAAGTCAAGCTCTTGCATTTTGGGCAAAAAAAAGTTGGATATCATTTCTCGGTAGCGCTCACCATTCACAGTTACGTTACGATTCGCTTCATCTTTGAAGAAGTACGGTCCAATGATGCCACCAGCCCATAAACCTCACCAAACTGTGACTTTTTCTGGATGCATTGGTAGCTCTTCCAATGCTTCTGGCTGATATTCACTCCAAAATCGACAATTCTGCTTATTTACGTACCCATTGAGCCAAAAATGAGCTTCGTCGCTGAACACAATTTTTCGGTAAAAAAGTGGATCTTCGGCCAACTTTCCAAGAGCCCATTCACCAAAAATTCTACGTTGCGGTAGGTCGTTTTGCTTCAATTCTTGCACCAGCTGTATTTTGAAAGGCTTCACACCTAAAGCCTTCCGCAAAATTTTCCACGTTGTTGAGTAACAGAGGCCGAATTGCTGCGAACGGCGACGAATCGATAATTGATGGTCATCATTAACACTGGCCGATACAGCTGCGATATTTTCTTCAGTTCGCACTCTACGTAAGCGTGTTGGTGGTTTAATGTCCAACAATGTAAATTTGGTGTGTAATTTAGTCACAATAGCCCGAATAGCTGCTTCAGTGGGTCGATTAAACTGACCATAAAATTAAAGAAGCGCGCAATGAACTTTCTTAACAGAGCACGCATTTTGATAATAAAATTCAATAACTTGCAAGCATTGTTCGTTTGTAAGACGATTCATGGTTAAATTATAGACCAAACTGAAGATGTTTGACAATGAAACAAAACACGAAACGTGCGTCAGCTGTTTAAACCAGTGTTGCCAAAAAGATAAGAGCTAAAAAATCACCCTTTATATATGCTATAAATGGTTTTGAAGCGAAGGTAATAGAATTTATTGTAATTGTTAAACGAAACATTTTTTATTGTCGTTAATTGTATTTATATTTATATATATACATATATGTATATATAAAATCACTACTCACATTGCGGAAAATTATTACCCACACTGAGGTTTTATATCCTCAAAAATTATCTGTAGTGTGAAATTCTGAACAATATTTTATCTTATAGCGTGAGGGATGTTTTTTTTAACTTAGTGCTCCATATCTGCATATTCCGTGGCACTCGTACTGCATCATTTTCCTTTTGATTGTTTAGTAGAAATATATACAGTGAAAACATTTTACGTTGTAATAATTTTACTGATACAGCCCAATTCTCAATAACAATTCCCTGGGAATTTTTTCCCTATTCCCTGTTCCCCTATTCTTAATAAAATCTCCCCGGGAATTTTTTCTCTTTTCCCTTTACCCTTATTCTAAAAGAACTTCGAAAATGGGAATCTCTTCCCCGGGAAAAAAAAAGTAGCTATTCTGAATGTCAATAAAAGGAGAATAATTTGGGAATAATTCCGCCAAAAAATTGAGAGGGAGTGCTGCGAAAAATGTATGTATTTAATAGTTTTATGAAAAAAAGTAATATATATCATTTAAAATTTTGTATAATATTATTATGGCATTATTGTTCCTTTCAGGTCAAAAACAACAAACAAAAAACAAATTCATGTTCTTTTAAACACAATGCAAGCCAACCCTCATGTTGCATGCTTTGCTGCGTCTTGTACTGCAGCTGCTCTTCTGCTTCAGCTACCATCAGAAACGCTACACCGAACATTTTTTTGTATTTATTTTTAATTTATTAAAGATTTAAAAAAGTTTTACTTTAAATTTCCACAAAAATTTTTAAATTTGTAAACAAAACAAAACAACTGAAGCAAAACAGCCGTCTTCGAATAATCGAAATTCTCTCTCCCATATTATTCTTCTCCCCGCCTGTTTAGAATAGGATTTATTCTCGGGAAAAATGAATTCCCCGGGAACTCATTTCCCTGGGAATATTTAGAATTGGACTGTATAATTATAAATTTATTTTTATTGTTTTTGAAGTTTGAGTTTTATTGCCAAACAAAATTTAGAATTATTTATAATTTTGCGTAATTAAACGGAAATTTCGTATTGTTTTATAGAATATAATTTTTACGATTACGTTTCAAACGAAACGATTTGAAACGAGTGATTAATTGTGAGCCCATATATTAAAGAAAAAAATCAATAAAAATATCTTTAGAAAAGAAAAAATTTTCTTTTGAAAATTCTCAGATTTTTCGATTGCACTATTATCGATATATAATTTAAAATTCTTTAGAAATCTAAGATTTTTTTTAAATACATTTGTTATCGATAAAAAAACAATTTGATAAATAGATTTCATTTAACATTTTTATTGTTCTGACAACTTAATCTCATTTAAATTTTGAAGACATCGATAACTAAATTTCAATTGAAATTTGTATGCTATCGATAACAATAAAATTTCGCTCAAAACTTTTTAGTTATCGAACAAAATTACGAACGAAATATTTCACTGTTATCGAAATATAAAAACCATATGAGATTTTTAAAAAAATATAAGATGATTTTTTAGAAATTCATGGCAAATTCGATTTTTTTAAACATCACCTCAGATTTCCACTTATTTTTTCTTATCCAAAAAATTATCAACTTCAAAAACCCATTTTCCAGCAGCTAAATTTTATTGAAAAATATCGACAATTAAAATTCAATTTAAATTCGCATTGTGCCGATAAGAAATAAATTTTCATTCAAAAATTTTAAGTTATCAATCAAAATTACGATTTAAAAACATCAATAGAAATTCTTATGAAATCTAAACTATATTTTTAGAAGTTGTTATCAATAACAAATAAAATTGATAGTAAGTTAACGATAACTGATAGTAAGTTAATGATTAATAAAAGATCTACAAATTTTTTTTCTAAAAAATAAAAAAAAATTTTAAAATCTGACTTTGAAACCCCTTTAAAAAAAACCTAATTCGAGACCTATTTTTCTTTAAAATTAATTTTCAGAGTTAAAGACCCCTCTTTATTTTAAAAAATATTTTCAGATTCCGAGACTTATTTCTCCCTATAGAAATATTCTCAGTTACTGAGACCAATTTTCGGTAGAGAATATTTTCTTGCGATCTGTTTTTCCATATAAAAAATTTCAGCTAGATTTTTTTCGTATAGGGAAATTTTAAAACTATACTTTTGTTGTGATTATTGTTGAGCATCGTTCCAACAAGACCTTAAATTGTTGTTGTGGCATTGTTGCTTTGTGGTGATTTTTGTTTGCTGAATTAATAGCCGCCATTTGCTGCAGTTATATTTACTTTATTTCATCAATTTGCAAAATTTATATTGTCTGAAAATGCCGTGTGCTAAATTTAAATGTGGAGATTGTAATGCTTACATTGGGAAAAAGCCAGACTAGTTTGCAGTGCAAAGGGTGCTCTAATTGGCTTCATGCATCTTGTGCTGGAATTTCGGATGAGATGTTAGAGGCGTTAAAAAGCTTCAAATCAATGTCGTTTGTTTGTAGAGCATGTGAAAGAAATCCTCGAACTGATGCAGATGGTTTGTTACATGATGAAGTTAGTGCCTTCAACAATAAGTTTGATGCGTTCATTCGTAAGGGCGATGAGGAACTTAATTGTATAAAACAGGCCTTTGCTGATATTGTTGCAGACTTTAAGCGGGAAATGTCATCATGCATTAATGCGATGAAAACTGAGATCATAGACTGTAGTAAATTAATAAAAAATGTGGAGTCTTCTGCATCGGCTAAAATTGAGTTGCTTGAGGCTGAAAATAACATTCTCAACAAGAGGTTGAACCGTGCCGATTTTGTTATTGCAGGCTTGCCCGAGGGTCTGAAGAATATTATTGATTTGGTAACTGGATTGGGGTCTTTCTACGATGTTCCTATCACTCTACAAGATATCAACCGTGCAAGTTTTTTGAGTGGAAAAAGAGCTGTACTTAAGCTTAACAGCGTGTTTATGCGGGACGAAATTATGAGGCAGTATTTTAAAACTATGAAGACTCAACCTCTTAAAATTTCGGATATTGTGTCTGAAGCTGGCATTCCTGTTGAGGGCATTGACAAGCGTGTTTTGTTGAATGATCACTTTTCTCCAGCGGCTGGGAAGCTAAATGCATTGTGCAGGAGGCTGTTAAAGAATAAATGTATCATCAGATTAATAAATGCTGATAAGTCTGGAACTAAGCTAACTCTAACAGATGGAAAGGAGGTTGAGTATGGTGCCGTGGAATGTTCTGATTTTCTTAACGGATGTTACCCGGCTGTTCCTGGTCCATTAAATTGATGGTTAAGTTTCTTTTTTCTTTGATATGCATATACTTATTTGCTTGCTTTTTTATATACATATATATATTTTTTTAGAATAATTTTTTGTTGATTGTTTAAAATAGTTATTCAATTTATTATGAATTATTACGTATTATTTAATGTATTTCACCTTTTACATTTATTTCTTCTATGTTGGCCGCCTGCTGCAAAAATTATCTTTGATTTTGATGTCTTCTATTGACGGTATGGGTCCTGTAGTCAGCAATAATTTGTATCTGAAGACTGTGTTTTCATCTTTTTTGGAATCATTTTATAGTTGGTCATTTCAACTGTCGGAGTATAAATCCTTCTGTGAACTCTGTGAAATTGGATGAGCTTAAAACTATTCTTAAAGATGATTTGTTTGATGTGTTTGCTATTTCGGAAACTTGGTTACATGATGGTGTCTCTAATCGTGCAGTTGAGATTTTTGGCTATAATTTTTGTCGTAATGATCGTTTTAATTCAAGAGGCGGGGGTTAGGGTATATATATTACGAAGAAACTTTTATAGTTTTTCACATAAAATTATTTTATTATATTGTTTATTTACTAATTTTTATTAATTTTTGCACACATCGTCTTGACAGTGAATTCTTTAATTATATTTTTTTCCTTTAAAAGTTTAGGTTTTATAAACGTTCCAATATTTATTTATGTATTATTCCTATTTAAATTAGTGCCGGTTTACACATGAAAGTTTTCTTGCTGGAAGTCTTGAGTTTATAGGTGAGACGGGAGAGAAGAATGGCAGGGGGTACATACTTTCATGTACTCTGAAATTCTCTTTAGTTTCTTGCTTCGCAATTGTCAACGTAAAGCTATTTTAAGTTTTCTTTAATTTTTATGTTTTTTTTATGTTAAGAAAGATAATAAATTGAAATAAAGTTAATTTTAATGAAATAAAATGATAAAATAAATAGATAAAATGATAAAGTAAACATGAGCAAATCTCAATACAAAAATTTCAGTGTGTAGACACGGATGAAAGTTTAAAAGAGATTTTCGAATTTCCGGGACTTAGTTAACCAAAACTGAATAATCCACTCCCATAAGTGTTGGAACACATTTTAAAAATTTCGCGTTGCCAACTATTCGTTTGAAATTCGAAGCTGTTTTTCGAAGCTATCGGCACGCACGTAAATAATTTTTTTCCACAATAAAGGTGCTGTTACACGATGTTTTTTTACATACGTACTGTCACTTTTTTTATCCATATGAAATTCCGCATGTCTGTCAAAATTGTCTTTTAATTGTCTTTTGTCATAATTTTTGCTATCACACGTGCATATGTATTTCCGTATGACATAACCTCTAAATGCAAACAACAGCTGATTTATTTTGTGAATTTACTAAAATTTATTGTTAAAAAAAAGTTATATATTTTGTAATTGTTAATTAATATTAAACAATTTATTTTTCTTTCAATATTAATCTTTATAATTTACTCTGTTTTTATTTCGCCACAAGCAGTGTTGTATTTTCATATGTTTGTCATGCCAAAATAGCACCTGTTCTAATTGAAAAATGTACATGTGACTTTCCTCATGTATTGTACATAAACAATGTTTCATATGTATCACACGATGTGTACAACTTTTGTTGTGGGAAAATTTGACAGTACATATGTAAAAACACATCGTGTAATAGCGCCTTTATTAGATGGATTTAAAGGTGCTATTACACGAAATGTTTTTTACATATGTACTGTCACTTTTTTTATCCATATGAAATTCTTCATGTCTGTCAAAATTGTCTTCTTACATACGATTCATAATTTTTGCTATCACACGTGCGTATGTATTTCCGTATGACATAACCTCTAAATGTAAACAACAGCTGATTTAATTTGTGAATTTACAAAAATTTTTTGTTAAAAAAAAGGTTATGTATTTTTTAATTGTTAATTAAAACTAAACAATTTATTTTTCTTTCAATATTAATCTTTAAAATGTACTCTGTTTTTCTTTCGCCACAAGCAGTGTTGTATTTTCACTTGTTTGTCATGCAAAAATAGAACCTGTTCTAATTGAAAAATTTACATGTGACTTTTCTCATGTATTGTACATAAACAATGTTTTATATGTATCACACGATGTTTACAACTTTTGTTGTGGGAAAATTTGACAGTACATATGTAAAAAACACATCATGTAATAGCACCTTAACTGTGATAGATAATGTCAGCTACAGCCACACGGTGATGTCAGCCATAAACAGTGAATGTCACAAACTAAACAATAAACTGTGATGAATGTTATAAAATACAAGAAGTTGCATTTGTGTACAAAACAACAAATACACATTTTTTTTTTATACAATTAACAATTTTTTTATACATCAGCTCAAAATAGCTACAAAAACATGTCAATTTCTAATCCAGACGTAGTTAATAGCTGCCGTGTGTGTCGCAGTCCAAATCAAGATGGCAATTATCAATGTTTATTTCAAAATAAAGACGAGGGGCTAAATCTTCTTAGTGAAGCTGGAACACTATATGAAAACTTGTTTAGAGTAAGTAATTTCGTATGTCTCCTAAATGGTATTACTTTTGTAATTGTTTTTTAAAGCTTTCCATAGATTTAAATTATCACTACTATCCACAATTTTTGTGTAATAGTTGCGATTTACAAATGAAACTGTTTAAAAAACTCAAGGATAAGGCACTAAAAACTTTAGAGTATTTAAAAGATGTATATAGAGAAGAAATAGTATATGAAACTGAAACTGATATTATATATCAGGTTTTGGAAGTAATAGATTATAGAAACGAAAAAGGCCAAGACGCTCTTGGAAATACAAGAGAACGAGAAGAACAGCCAGCTGAAATTATTACAAAAGAAGGGCAACATGAAAAGGAGCATCAGAATGAGGAAGTTATGCAAACATTTAAAGCAGAGGAAATCTTGGAAATTTTACCTTCAGAAGAAAAAGAAGCTGATAGCCAAAACCAGGATGTTTTGCAAACTTTTGATGACGAGAAAAACTTGGAAAGTTTAACTTTACATCATCATGAATCGCGACCACAAATTGACTTTATCCGTTTTGAAAATAACTATGAAGAAGTTGAAGCATTTGAGAACAACGTCGATACTTCTTCAACAACAGATTTCTTTCAAATTCAGCTGGATTCACAAGACACATGTGAAATAGAAAAATCTGATTATGTTACAGAAATTTATGAACTTATGGATGATAATTCTATAACACAATACTCAGAAACCTCGGAACATTTAAATGAAGTTGATGATTTTGAAATTACTAAGGCAGAATCCAGTACAGCTTACAGTGATATAGAGTACGTGGAATCAATTTATATGGAAAGTGAAAATGATGTTAAAATTCCAGAATTAAATACGCCAAGAAAAAGGATAAGAAATAGCTCAAAACCAAATAATACAATAATAGGAACAACCAGGAGGAGAGAATACAAATGTGGACCATGCAAGCAAGAATTTAGGACGTCACAAGAATATAAAAAACACAGGTATTGGCAAAATAAATAAAATTTTAAAATACAATGTTTGAAATTAAACTTTTTCATGACTCGTTCCACCCCTCCCTTTCATGAGAAATAATGGTTGGGATAACATATGTATATACGATCAAGTTATTGACAGCTTAGTTTGTCGATTACAGAAAATTAAATTTTCCGATTTATTAACAATAACATTAAAACTTACTAAAAAATTTTTATCGATAACTGGATTTTTAAAAATTGTCTAATAAAAACACAGGAAAGAAAGTTTGCACATACAAAAGAACATAAACAAAACTGTCAATTTAAAAGAAGACACAAATAACATTAACGCTAGCTATATTATAGCTATAAAATAAATAAACTGTGATATTAAAATTTAAAATGTGTTTTTTAAAAGTATTTATATTTTATGTTTCAATGTTATTTGTCAAAAGTATATGTAATATTTTTTAATGTAATAGCGTTAAGATTAGAAAATCCCCAGAGGAAGTCGACTTAAAATTGACGAAACGTCGGGACCACCTGTAATTTATGCATTTTTAATTACATTATAAAAATTTAGGCCTTATTAGCTAAAAATAAAAATCTTTTAAAATTATCATAAACTTTATAATAAAAACTAAACAAAATAATTTGCTTTTATCAATAGCAAAACATCGTTTAAAGATTTTTTTCGATTAACAAGCACTTTTTTTTATAAAATTTGTTTGTGCTTTAATAATTGTAATAATTATACAATAAAAATTAATTTATAAACAGAAATTGTTGTTATTATCGATAACAAAAAAAAATCGTTTTTAAATAATTGTTATTGATAAGCACATTTTTTCACAACATTATTTAAATTATCAAAGAAAAATTATTTTCCAAACGAAAATCGTTAGTTATCGATAGCAAACTAGATCAGTCATTAAAAAAATCAATTATCATTCCTTTTTTTCAGAACCCTTGTACATGATCAAAAATATCCCTGCAGCATCTGTTCAAAATTACTTAAGTCTGAGCCGGCTTTATTCACTCATATGCGAACGCACAATAGCCCGAATCCTTTCCAATGTGAACTGTGCCAAAAGACCTTCAATCAAAAAGTTCACCTACAATATCATATGAATCACCACAATAATGTACGTAACTTCAAATGTGATGTATGCGATAAGGCCTTCATAACAAAAACTGATCTTAATGTGCACAAACGTTTTCACACTGGCCACCGGCCTTATGTTTGTGATATTTGTGGTAAAAGCTACATTATGATGGAACATTTAAAAGCCCACGCCTTAATACATACCGAACAAGTTTTCGAATGTGAAGTGTGTCAACGAAGGTTTTCCACGCACAAAACGCTAAGGCAACATGTAAAAACTATACATGCCGAAGAACCGCAATTTAAGTGTAATATATGTTTGAGGCCATTCCGGAGAAAACATCATTTAGAAGTATATTTTGATAAAATTGTAAATAAAAAATATGATTAACATATAGTACTTTAATTTTTCCCCTTTAGTACCATTCGAGGCAACACCAAAAGGGTATAGATCTTCTGGACAAACCCTATAAACTTGCAGATGAACATGAATTAGATAATGAAGCAGATTGTGGAGTTTCAGATGACATGGAATATGTTGATGATCCTGGTTATGTGGCACTTAGTGATGATATGTTGATGTGATTAAAAAAACATGTTTAAGAATTGAAATGCATTTTGCTATTCTTTTTAATATAAAAAAATCATATGATCACAGGGGAGATGTGTAAACATTTAGTAATTAAAGATTTTTTATGCCACTTTTTTTAAATCAAACAGAAAGCGTCATCTATGTATCACTTATAGCAAACTGTGAAATTTTTGTCGTTGTAAGCAAAGGGATGTTGAATTAGCTGAAACAATTTTATATCATAATTTTTTCACCAATAACTACAATCATAAGGCACACCGATTTGTCTTACGGCTCACAGCGTAACATGTGAGCTTGTGATTGTATTGTGAAATATAAATTTACCTCCTGCGCGTATAGATGTTTACACAACAAAAAGAATAAAATGAAGGTGCCTATTATGATTTTTCGATTGTGGTCGAATTAACTGATCGAACGAATTTTCATTTGGTATTATGGCGCACATTCGATAAAATAGCGCTATTGTGAATTTCACTCAATTGGATTATTCACAATAGTACATATTTATCAGCTGGCACTATAAATATTGTTTGTTTACAAATTTATTAAAGAAAAAAAGTAATTAATTATTTATTAACATGAAATTATGGTTCTATGATTGTCTGATGAAGATGAAAGAATGTCATTAGAGATGCTTGCAACATTTTGGAAATGGATTCCACCACGTGAGTATGCGAGGTTTTAACAAGGGTACCATTTGTTTACAGATTTATAGCAAATTTTCGACTCCAAGGAGGCGTTTATGGAATTGCTGTCTACTACAGATGAACTGCTGCGGCAATGCACACATGGCAGATCAATCTCATGAAATTAAAATAATTTACAACTTATATTTTCAATAAGTTTTACAAACTGCCATCGAGATCGAAAGCAAAATTGTGTTCGATTGAAAATTCGTTGTACAACGAAATTTTCGTCCGTGATGCCAGCTCATAATACGAATTTGACATTCAATAGTCGATGTTCGATAGCCAGCGAAGAACGAATGCAACTCATAATAAGGGCCAAAAACTTATTCCTTATGAAAAATTTTTGAGCCTGAGACTTTTATGCTTAGTAAAATAATTTTCAGAAACTCATTTTTTCTAATTTGACAAGAAAGGTATCTATCTACACAGGGAAAATTTACAAATGCGCAAAAATTTGGGCTTAAGATAAAAGAGACAAAACAAAGTGACAGATTTTTCATATTGACGTAATCTCATATTTAGGTGAAAAATTCTACTTCTCAGATGCAGCATGCCATTTTCTCCATTTAGAAAGTCTCATATTCATACAAAATGTTTACCTTTAAAAAAATTCTCAGATTTTGAGACCCATTTTTTCTTAATCAAAAAATCAGCAGCTATAAAAAATTTTAATGAGCTCATTCTACAAATCGAAAGGAAATGTTTCCAACCGAATAATTTTTTTTTTAAGTTGGCGATTTTCTACATCGATATTAAACGCTAATAAAAATAACATATAAATATAAAGGGTGATTTTTTAAGAGCTATAGGAAAGTTTTCCAAAAAAAAAAAACACATAAAATTCAGAAAAATGCATGAAATCTTTATTTGAATCGATAGTACGGTCCATATAATTTAATGTTTGAAGATTATTTCATGCAAATGTTGACCGTGACTGCGCCTCAAATGGTCCATCCGCTTAGTCCAATTTTGGCATACTCTTTCCAACATTTCGGCCGGTATCTCACGAATAATGCTTCAATGTTGTCTTCCAATGCGTCAATTGAATCGGGATTGACTGTATAGACATGAGCTTTAACATAGCCCCACAAAAAAGTCTAAAGGCGTTAAATCGCACGATCTAGGCGGCCAATTGACCTGTCCCTAACGTGAAATAAAATGTTCACCGAACTCGCCTCTCAATAAGTCCATTGTTGCGCGTGCTGTGTGGCATGTGGCACCGTTTTGTTCAATCCACATGTCATGCAAGTCAAGCTCTTGCATTTTGGGCAAAAAAAAGTTGGATATCATTTCTCGGTAGCGCTCACCATTCACAGTTACGTTACGATTCGCTTCATCTTTGAAGAAGTACGGTCCAATGATGCCACCAGCCCATAAACCTCACCAAACTGTGACTTTTTCTGGATGCATTGGTAGCTCTTCCAATGCTTCTGGCTGATATTCACTCCAAAATCGACAATTCTGCTTATTTACGTACCCATTGAGCCAAAAATGAGCTTCGTCGCTGAACACAATTTTTCGGTAAAAAAGTGGATCTTCGGCCAACTTTCCAAGAGCCCATTCACCAAAAATTCTACGTTGCGGTAGGTCGTTTTGCTTCAATTCTTGCACCAGCTGTATTTTGAAAGGCTTCACACCTAAAGCCTTCCGCAAAATTTTCCACGTTGTTGAGTAACAGAGGCCGAATTGCTGCGAACGGCGACGAATCGATAATTGATGGTCATCATTAACACTGGCCGATACAGCTGCGATATTTTCTTCAGTTCGCACTCTACGTAAGCGTGTTGGTGGTTTAATGTCCAACAATGTAAATTTGGTGTGTAATTTAGTCACAATAGCCCGAATAGCTGCTTCAGTGGGTCGATTAAACTGACCATAAAATTAAAGAAGCGCGCAATGAACTTTCTTAACAGAGCACGCATTTTGATAATAAAATTCAATAACTTGCAAGCGTTGTTCGTTTGTAAGACGATTCATGGTTAAATTATAGACCAAACTGAAGATGTTTGACAATCAGGCATGTCACAGAAACAAATTCCGATCGAAAGTGGAATTGAAACCGTATTTGGCTTCTTCAGAAAACGTAAACCGACAAATGTTATCGATATGAAACCACTTTTAATTTCTGAAGTGGAATTGATATTTTAAGTAGCATAGATACCAAAAAACTATCCAGAACAACTTAAAATTAATAAAAAAAACTATTGGTTTATTTATTTTAGCAAAATATAGACATTTCAATCTTTAAAATTAATGTTATTACCAATTTAAAAGAAAATGATTTTTAGATGACGAAAAATACAAAACGTCATAAACTTATTATTGCCACCTTTTTACTTCATACATACCACTTTTTGTTTAGTGCAAAATATTTGTTTTTTCTAACAAAATACAACGCTGACAGCAAAATGGCGAAGCAAAACAAACGAAAAAGAAAAACTACTGAGTAAACATGTATTAGAAAATTTATTTTTAAAATTTTTTAATTTTTTTTTATTATTAAAGGGGAAAACATCGCAGTTCGTCACAAAAGAAAATTTTCCTTGAATATATGGAGTGCCATCAGGATATAGCTAGGGGGTTTGTGAAGGGATATCGAGCTGTTGTGGAGAGTCATTGGGAAGACCTGACAGGAAAATTAAATTCTTTTGGCCCACCATCTAAAGATTTTTCAACGGAATGTTGGTTTCGTTCCTCTATTACTGCAACAATGGATATGCCGGGCATTTTTATATTTTTTATTTATTTAACACAACACAATCTTAAAATTTCGCTTTATATGCTTTTTCTTTCCAACAATCAGCTGTGTATTTTTCGCTACGTTGCCATATTTAATACACAAAAATATCTTTTTCATTTTTTTCGATTTAAAGCGACAAATTTCTGAAGAAGCTAAAACGAAACCTATCGATTTGGCAATACGGAATCAAATCGATTTCGATTTTGTTCTGTGACATGCCTGAATGAAACAAAACACGAAACGTGCGTCAGCTGTTTAAACCAGTGTTGCCAAAAAGATAAGAGCTAAAAAATCACCCTTTATATATGCTATAAATGGTTTTGAAGCGAAGGTAATAGAATTTATTGTAATTGTTAAACGAAACATTTTTTATTGTCGTTAATTGTATTTATATTTATATATATACATATATGTATATATAAAATCACTACTCACATTGCGGAAAATTATTACCCACACTGAGGTTTTATATCCTCAAAAATTATCTGTAGTGTGAAATTCTGAACAATATTTTATCTTATAGCGTGAGGGATGTTTTTTTTAACTTAGTGCTCCATATCTGCATATTCCGTGGCACTCGTACTGCATCATTTTCCTTTTGATTGTTTAGTAGAAATATATACAGTGAAAACATTTTACGTTGTAATAATTTTACTGATACAGCCCAATTCTCAATAACAATTCCCTGGGAATTTTTTCCCTATTCCCTGTTCCCCTATTCTTAATAAAATCTCCCCGGGAATTTTTTCTCTTTTCCCTTTACCCTTATTCTAAAAGAACTTCGAAAATGGGAATCTCTTCCCCGGGAAAAAAAAAGTAGCTATTCTGAATGTCAATAAAAGGGAGAATAATTTGGGAATAATTCCGCCAAAAAATTGAGAGGGAGTGCTGCGAAAAATGTATGTATTTAATAGTTTTATGAAAAAAAGTAATATATATCATTTAAAATTTTGTATAATATTATTATGGCATTATTGTTCCTTTCAGGTCAAAAACAACAAACAAAAAACAAATTCATGTTCTTTTAAACACAATGCAAGCCAACCCTCATGTTGCATGCTTTGCTGCGTCTTGTACTGCAGCTGCTCTTCTGCTTCAGCTACCATCAGAAACGCTACACCGAACATTTTTTTGTATTTATTTTTAATTTATTAAAGATTTAAAAAAGTTTTACTTTAAATTTCCACAAAAATTTTTAAATTTGTAAACAAAACAAAACAACTGAAGCAAAACAGCCGTCTTCGAATAATCGAAATTCTCTCTCCCATATTATTCTTCTCCCCGCCTGTTTAGAATAGGATTTATTCTCGGGAAAAATGAATTCCCCGGGAACTCATTTCCCTGGGAATATTTAGAATTGGACTGTATAATTATAAATTTATTTTTATTGTTTTTGAAGTTTGAGTTTTATTGCCAAACAAAATTTAGAATTATTTATAATTTTGCGTAATTAAACGGAAATTTCGTATTGTTTTATAGAATATAATTTTTACGATTACGTTTCAAACGAAACGATTTGAAACGAGTGATTAATTGTGAGCCCATATATTAAAGAAAAAAATCAATAAAAATATCTTTAGAAAAGAAAAAATTTTCTTTTGAAAATTCTCAGATTTTTCGATTGCACTATTATCGATATATAATTTAAAATTCTTTAGAAATCTAAGATTTTTTTTAAATACATTTGTTATCGATAAAAAAACAATTTGATAAATAGATTTCATTTAACATTTTTATTGTTCTGACAACTTAATCTCATTTAAATTTTGAAGACATCGATAACTAAATTTCAATTGAAATTTGTATGCTATCGATAACAATAAAATTTCGCTCAAAACTTTTTAGTTATCGAACAAAATTACGAACGAAATATTTCACTGTTATCGAAATATAAAAACCATATGAGATTTTTAAAAAAATATAAGATGATTTTTTAGAAATTCATGGCAAATTCGATTTTTTTAAACATCACCTCAGATTTCCACTCATTTTTTCTTATCCAAAAAATTATCAACTTCAAAAACCCATTTTCCAGCAGCTAAATTTTATTGAAAAATATCGACAATTAAAATTCAATTTAAATTCGCATTGTGCCGATAAGAAATAAATTTTCATTCAAAAATTTTAAGTTATCAATCAAAATTACGATTTAAAAACATCAATAGAAATTCTTATGAAATCTAAACTATATTTTTAGAAGTTGTTATCAATAACAAATAAAATTGATAGTAAGTTAACGATAACTGATAGTAAGTTAATGATTAATAAAAGATCTACAAATTTTTTTTCTAAAAAATAAAAAAAAATTTTAAAATCTGACTTTGAAACCCCTTTAAAAAAAACCTAATTCGAGACCTATTTTTCTTTAAAATTAATTTTCAGAGTTAAAGACCCCTCTTTATTTTAAAAAATATTTTCAGATTCCGAGACTTATTTCTCCCTATAGAAATATTCTCAGTTACTGAGACCAATTTTCGGTAGAGAATATTTTCTTGCGATCTGTTTTTCCATATAAAAAATTTCAGCTAGATTTTTTTCGTATAGGGAAATTTTAAAACTATACTTTTGTTGTGATTATTGTTGAGCATCGTTCCAACAAGACCTTAAATTGTTGTTGTGGCATTGTTGCTTTGTGGTGATTTTTGTTTGCTGAATTAATAGCCGCCATTTGCTGCAGTTATATTTACTTTATTTCATCAATTTGCAAAATTTATATTGTCTGAAAATGCCGTGTGCTAAATTTAAATGTGGAGATTGTAATGCTTACATTGGGAAAAAGCCAGACTAGTTTGCAGTGCAAAGGGTGCTCTAATTGGCTTCATGCATCTTGTGCTGGAATTTCGGATGAGATGTTAGAGGCGTTAAAAAGCTTCAAATCAATGTCGTTTGTTTGTAGAGCATGTGAAAGAAATCCTCGAACTGATGCAGATGGTTTGTTACATGATGAAGTTAGTGCCTTCAACAATAAGTTTGATGCGTTCATTCGTAAGGGCGATGAGGAACTTAATTGTATAAAACAGGCCTTTGCTGATATTGTTGCAGACTTTAAGCGGGAAATGTCATCATGCATTAATGCGATGAAAACTGAGATCATAGACTGTAGTAAATTAATAAAAAATGTGGAGTCTTCTGCATCGGCTAAAATTGAGTTGCTTGAGGCTGAAAATAACATTCTCAACAAGAGGTTGAACCGTGCCGATTTTGTTATTGCAGGCTTGCCCGAGGGTCTGAAGAATATTATTGATTTGGTAACTGGATTGGGGTCTTTCTACGATGTTCCTATCACTCTACAAGATATCAACCGTGCAAGTTTTTTGAGTGGAAAAAGAGCTGTACTTAAGCTTAACAGCGTGTTTATGCGGGACGAAATTATGAGGCAGTATTTTAAAACTATGAAGACTCAACCTCTTAAAATTTCGGATATTGTGTCTGAAGCTGGCATTCCTGTTGAGGGCATTGACAAGCGTGTTTTGTTGAATGATCACTTTTCTCCAGCGGCTGGGAAGCTAAATGCATTGTGCAGGAGGCTGTTAAAGAATAAATGTATCATCAGATTAATAAATGCTGATAAGTCTGGAACTAAGCTAACTCTAACAGATGGAAAGGAGGTTGAGTATGGTGCCGTGGAATGTTCTGATTTTCTTAACGGATGTTACCCGGCTGTTCCTGGTCCATTAAATTGATGGTTAAGTTTCTTTTTTCTTTGATATGCATATACTTATTTGCTTGCTTTTTTATATACATATATATATTTTTTTAGAATAATTTTTTGTTGATTGTTTAAAATAGTTATTCAATTTATTATGAATTATTACGTATTATTTAATGTATTTCACCTTTTACATTTATTTCTTCTATGTTGGCCGCCTGCTGCAAAAATTATCTTTGATTTTGATGTCTTCTATTGACGGTATGGGTCCTGTAGTCAGCAATAATTTGTATCTGAAGACTGTGTTTTCATCTTTTTTGGAATCATTTTATAGTTGGTCATTTCAACTGTCGGAGTATAAATCCTTCTGTGAACTCTGTGAAATTGGATGAGCTTAAAACTATTCTTAAAGATGATTTGTTTGATGTGTTTGCTATTTCGGAAACTTGGTTACATGATGGTGTCTCTAATCGTGCAGTTGAGATTTTTGGCTATAATTTTTGTCGTAATGATCGTTTTAATTCAAGAGGCGGGGGTTAGGGTATATATATTACGAAGAAACTTAAATTCAAATCTGTTTTTAAGGTATCTAACTCGGATGGTTGTGAATCACTTTTTGTGTAGATTTATTTCGGTAGTGTTAAGGTCTTACTTGGTGTTGTTTACCTTCAATGTGGTGACCTGACTACATTTGAAAGCCGCCACCGAGATCTTTTTTTAAAATACTCTAACATTATTGTGGTTGGCGATTTTAATTTTAATCTTTTTAATGCGACTAGGTCCTATGTATTTAGGTCTTTATGTTTGAGATGTAATTTATCTCTTGTTCATAACTCTAAACCAACGCATTTTGACTTAGGCAAAAGGTCTACTTCGCTTATTGATTACTTTTTGGATAGCGATGTTTCTTTTACTAGTTTTTCTGACCAGGTTCAATGTCCGTCTGTTTCCGATCATGCTTTGATTGCTGCTGCCTTCTCTTTTAATTTTCAATATTTACATGAATTTATCGAATATAGGGATTTTAATAACATTGATTGGAATGATTTGATTCTTTTGTAAATGAATTAGACTCTTCTCGAGTGTTCGAGGCTATTGATGTATATACTAAGTGCTCTGCAGTTTCTTCTCTTTTTAACAGTCTGTTTTTCTTTGTCCCTGTTGTTCCCAAGCGGGTTCATTACAGGAATGATTCTTGGATGGAGTCTAGGGATATTGTACTGGCTAGATCGCTAAGGGATTTGTCTTATTCTGCCTTTCGATCAAACCGTTCGTGGGTTAATTGGATTTGTAGGTTTCGAAATAGAGCAAAAAATGTCATAAGGAGGGAAAAGCGAAAACATTTTTCTAGAATTTTTTGGGGTCTGGATTCAGCGGGGTTGTGGAAGGTTCTTAGGGGTGCTGGGTGCGTTGGTGATAGTGTTGCTTGGGATGGTGACGTTGAGGTTCTTAATCGTTTCTTTGTGGGCAGTGTGGGTTCTGATAATCAGGAGTTTCCCTGCCTTGATGGTTTAGATGATTCTCGCAATTCGTTTTCCTTTCGTTGTGTGAGTGATTTAGAATTATCGGATGCTCTTCATATTTCGATGAGGTTTATTAAAGTTGTGTTTCCTTTTATTTCTAGTTTAGTCTTAAATTTAGTTAACACTGTTGATGACTTCGGTTTTTCCTGCAGCTTGGAAAACTGCGCGGGTCGTGCCTATTCCCAAATCTAAAGCTGTTCATGTCCCGGATGACCTTAGACCTATATCCATACTTTCCTCTTTATGTAAGGTATTGGAGCAAATTCTCAAAAATCAGATTATTCAATCTTCCCGGTTAGATGTGTATGATTCTCAATATGCCTTCCGTTATGGTTATAACACTACGTCTTTGCTGCTTGAGCTAACGGACTCTATTTGCGTAGGATTTATTCTACTAGTTCTTTACCTTTTCACATTAAGCGAAAGCTGGCTCATGCGCTCTTAATGTCTCAAGTTCTATATGGATTTGAAGTTTTTACTGGTACTATTGGGATACATCTCACGAGGTTAAAACGTATTGTTAATACTATTGTGAGGTTTGTTTATAGTGTCCGATCTCGTGATCATATTTCTAGCTATGTTCGTCGGTTTCTTGGTTGTTCTTTTGAGGATTTCGTTAAATATCGTATGTTGAGTTTGTTTCTTAAGATTGTGAAGAATGGTAGGCCTGCTCGTCTTTGTAATGCCTTTTTCTTTTCACGGTCTACTAGAAGACCTTAGATTTTCATTCCAAGAATTGTACGGTCTATCTATGAAAGGCATTTTGTGGTTAGGATTTCTCGTTGTTGGAATATTTTGCCTCATGAATTGCGCATTTTTTCACATTCGAATAATGTATTTCGGTTTTTTGGTACTCATTAAAAGGGGTTCTATATTAGGTTTTGTCCTTGGATCATGGCTCTATCGAATATGATTCAGAGTTTAGTTTATTGAGTGTTGAGAATTTGTTTTCATAATATATTTTACATTATTCATATAACAAATCTGAATGGAAATGAATATATTTTTATATAAATATCAAATTCGCATCTTTTATTTCATTTTTTTTTTTATTTTTATAAACTTGTTATATACAACATGTTAACTTTTAATTTTAAAATTTATCTTGAGTTTAGTCTTTGCTGACTGGGACCATTTAACAGTTTTATACTATTCTTTTAAACTTGCTTCGTATAAGATTTTGGCTGGGGAGCCAATTAGAGGTGTAATGTATTGGTTAGTTAAGTAGCTCAGGTTTTATTTATTTGCTGTGTAATATATATTTTTTTGGCCTGGATGGCTTTTTAAATTACGAAACTAATTTGAAATAAATAAATAAATAAAATATTCTCACGTCTCCGGGCTTGATATTTCCCGTGAGCGTCAATAGATCTTATGCATTCCGTTATCGCGACCAATTCGGCCTGAAAGACAGAGTTGTGGTCCGGAATGCGTAGGTATTAAGACCCATTTTTTTAAAATCTGATTTTAAAACCCATTTCTTTTTTTTAAAGAAAATCTTAGCTTCAGACACAAGTTTTCCTATAAAACATTTCAAGTTGAGTCTACTACTTAGATTACGAATTTTGTTAATTCCAAAAAAAAAAGTTAAATTGATTTTTTTATTTTCAATAATAGTTTTTTGTTTGTATATAATTTATTATTAGAATCTAAAAGTGTATATTTTTTCTTTTCTTTGAAGCACTTGTATAACAGAAATTTGTTTAGTAATTATAATTTTTTTTTTTAATCTTAAAAATGCGATAAGCAATATTGAAAAATAAGCAACAATTTATTAAGATCAAACAGTAAAAAGGGAATTTTACAAACGGGACTGCTTATTCTTATTTATTTTTTTAAGGCAAACTAAGTTTTTTGTTTACGCATACGGAATTTACAAGTCAAATGATTAAAGAAAAACTATACTCGTTAGAATTTTAAGGGGGGAGATTAGGTAATATTTTAAGCAATTTTATAAGGATATTGGTTATACATGGTGTTAAGGGACTTGGCAATTAAAGTGCAGTTTCTGTATTTTGTTTTGTTTAAGTTTTGTTTTAAATCATCTAAAATTAATGGAATTATAGTTTTTTTTTTTTTTTTCTATTAGAAAGAAAGAAGGAAGGGGGTTTGATGTTTATAGTTATTGAGTTCTTTAGAATCACATTTATATAATACATAACTGCACTAGAAAAAAATAAACAAATTGAGCACAATGACAATTTAAATAAAATGAAACTTCATTCCGAATATAATACAAGAAAATAAAAGTATATTTGGTTACAAAAAATAAAGCCGGAATAATAACAAATAAAATTTAGAAACGGAGAGGATAGAAAGAGAAGCCTTAAGACAAGAATTATTTAAAATATTTAAAAACGAGTTAAAAAATATTAATTTTAAGGAATTATTATTTTGAGAGAAATGTCTTTTTGTTTAATCTCAAGTAAGACTTGTGCCTCCTCTTTTAATTATTAATAGATTATTCAAGCTTTCTTAGCTAATTTTTTATATTTTCGAAATCGAAAGCTTCTTTTTGCATTAAAGTTCTTTTTTGTAGATAATACTTGATTTTTCTTCGAAATCTAACTTCTTTTCGTTTCGTTTTGTGTAAAAATTAAAAAAAGGAATTATTATTAACATTTAAAATAAGTAAAAATAGTAGTAGTGAAAAGGTTAACCAAAAAATAAATATACGACAAGTTGGAAATTAAAATTCCTTTCAAATAATAATAATTATAATATTTTTTTTTTTTTGTATAGAAACAAAGAAACACCAACATTAAATAAAAGGATTGATTATGAATTTTAAATCTCTAGCTCTCGTTCATAAGAAATGTTAAGTGAGTAATTGAGTAATTAAAAAAAAGGAATAGTGTTCTTGTTTTAGTGATGGTTTTCTTCTTGAATGTTTTTTAAATGTAAAATGGTGGTGTTAATGTTAATTTCATTTTTTTTTTTTTAGTTTTTTGTTTTAAGTGCTTTATCTAAACGGCACTGTTTTTTTTTTTTAGATGTTCTCTAGTTTAATGACATTTAAAGTTAATTATTAACTACTAATATAAGGGTTTCGATATCTTCATCATCATTTAAAGTAGTTTTTTTTCTTTTTTGAGAGAGTATTGTTTTTGTGTTAGATATTATGTTTTTTTCTTCTTTTTGTTTATCGATAACATCAAATCCTAACGTTTGCCTGGCGGTTTAACGGAGCATGAAAGCATTTCTTCTTTAGCTAATTTTGTACGAAAATCGGCCATTAAATCCCTACAATTGGTTGCCATCTCCGCCAATTGCGTAAAGTAGGCTTCGCCATCTTTGCAATAAGTATCTTGATCATAATCGACATAATTGGTTAAATTATATAGACGCACTGATTCAGGCAGAAATTGTGATAGGAATTCATTAATAATTCGATGTTGGTCAACAACCATTTCTTCGCTTTGTTGTAAATCGGATATAGCAGCATGTTGGACAAGTAATTCATCGGACATGTCATGTTCCTAGATAAATAAATACCAAAAGTTGGGAAAAAAATATATTAAAAGTAATAGTAGAAAAATTTTTTAAAATATTTTTTAAAATTATATTAAAACTTGTTTGCATATTCTTGGACACTTCAATGAAATGTTAGCAATACAAAAATATACTTACAAGTATTTGATTTTTGCTATGAACCAGGGACTTTTACAAAATTAAATATTAAAATGAAAGTATATAAATATAAGGGTCTTGTTCAAAATTAAATTCTAGCAATTCATTCTAATTATTCATAAGTTTATGTTATTCATTCGATGTGCGCTATGCACAACGAGTTCACAACTAGCATTTACGTGAGTCCATTCGAAAGACTTTTTATTGTCTAACTAAATTAAATTTTAACATCGAGGGGATTTAGACGATACGTGAAATGGCTTGCGTTTAGTGTTTGTAGGTGAACGAGGTAGAGAAGCAAGCGGGGTAGAAAAAGGTCTCTTTTTCTGTTTTTGAAGATTTTTTTGAGATTTTTTTTCTACACTTTTTCGTTTTCTTGACAAGTTGTTATATTCTTATTCTAGTCTCAACAAAGTGACAAGTGATTTTATAAACCGCCAATGAAAAAAATACAGTTAAAGTGATTTTATTAAGCGCCATTTAAATTAAAGAAAAAATAAAATAAATAAAAAATAAAATAAATAAAAAATAAAATAAATAAAAAATAAAATAAATAAAAAATAAAATAAATAAAAAATAAAATAAATAAAAAAAAATAAATTTTCCATAATTTTTTCACGTAATTAAAAAACACAAAATGGTTCTTAAGTTGTTTATTTTTTGCAAATGAACAAATGAAAAAGATTGACAGAATAAACGTCAAAAAAAAATCAACCAACAACGCACAATGTAAATGCACGGAGATTTACGTAGCATCTTCAAAAGATAATTGAAGAAAAAGCCAGGCTAAAAGCCCTACCTTACCTACCTAAATACCCTTATCGGCGGTGTTTTAGTTAGAATCAACTCTGATTTTCTCTGATTTTTTGTTGTCAGTCGTTTTTTTTTCTTCGATCACCTCTGATTTTAACATTTGTATTTCATTTTAATATTACAAAAAGTTAAAAAAGAAAAAAGGGTTACAATGGAAAAATTATTTAAAGAAGAACTGGGTATTTGAATTTTCCAATGTGTCCAATGCACCTCCATCGTGTTCTATTATTAAAAAAATATTTTTAAATTATTTTATTACAAAAAGAGATGTTTATAGAATTATCAAAATTACAGCAGTTATTCAAGAGTTAAGTAGTATTTGTGCATAATTTAAAAACAGTTTGTTAAACGGTATTAAGAATAAGCCATGCTTATTCAATGGATATGTAGTGTCTAAATTTTGGTTATGAGAACGGCTGCTAGTCTCTTGCTACGGGCAAGAAATGTTTTGGTAATTTTTAAATTTTTTCCACACATACAGTTTGTCAACTAATTCGTTGCAAAATAAAAAAGTCATAGTTTTCATTATTCAGTTGAAAATTCATTAACAAAAACGA
This sequence comes from Cordilura impudica, assembly GCA_963682025.1. Classification (NCBI taxonomy): domain Eukaryota; kingdom Metazoa; phylum Arthropoda; class Insecta; order Diptera; family Scathophagidae; genus Cordilura; species Cordilura impudica. The sequence goes on along the minus strand of OY821520.1, from coordinate 200,762,840 downwards.
GTTTTATTTCATTATATTATAAGGGTAAATATTAAATGGTAAAAAAAAATAGCAAATATTCACTTGTCAATTAATTCTTTGCAAATGCAAACACATGTCGAAAAGAGACACAAAACTCACTAACGGTACATCAACCTCGAAAAAATTAAAATTATTTTAAATGCTGTGCTCTATTGCTTTTATTACGATTTATTAATTGAACAAAACGAGTAGATAGATGAAAACTTTATTTATTACAATCATTATAAGGCAAAAACGGCAAATGAATTAGCAGAAATGTTTAATATAAAATTGAGGACCATTTGCAATGTTATAAAAAACGTGCAGAGAAAGAAAATCATCTGTCTCAATTCTGGAGACAGACCACCAAAGCTTACCAGACGCGATCATTCTAAAATTTTAAAAAAGATTGTAGGTAATCGACAAAAAACCTTGAGGCAGTTGGCCTTGGACATAAAAAACGATACTCATAAGGAAATAAGCCTGTAAGAAGACTATAAGAAAAGTTCTGAAAATGCACTCAGAAAGAAGTCTTTTCTTTCGGCTATTAACACTGAAAGGCGGCTGAACTTTTCTATTGCTAACGTTAACAACCCTGCAAAGTAATGGAATGTCGTTATTTTTTGTGTTGAAACTAAAATAATGTTATATTATCATGATAGACCCAGCAAAGTTTGGAGAAGACCAAAAACTGCCTCTCAACAGAAGAATATAATACCAATAATGAAGTTTGGGCTGCTTCACGTAATGGTGAGGTGTTGTATCTAGCCAATGGCTTTGGCGAGCTGCATATTTTTAATGAAATTATGACGAAGCAGTGTTATTTGAACATACTACAAAATAAATTGTTTAGTATCGGGTTTGTTCATCCTCAAAATCTAAATAAACTGAAGTACAAGCTGTATCAAGACAATGACCACAAACACAAACACAAATTGTTGCTTTACAGGACCTCGCAGCTGTATAACAAAGTTATAGATACACCAGCCCAAAGTCTTGACAAAATTCCCAGTAAAAATATATGGTCTTTTTTGAAGAAGAAAGTAGCTAAACGGGGTTCTACTAATAAAAAAATCCCTGAATATTATGACTTAAATGGCATCGTCTGAATGCAGTCTTGGATGCTAATAGCCACCATACCAAATACTAAGACGAATAATATATAGTTTTTAAGTTTCAGTTATAAATCTATCATATGTTTACATTTTGCAAATAATTAATTGACAAGTGAATATCTGGGGACAAATCGTCCCATTCGATATCGAGTAAAATCAATCGAAATTCCACATTTTAGTTTATTATTTAAAGAAGACGGACAATCGTCAGACCTCGTTTCACTTTTACTATTAACTATGGACCATAACTCTTTAGCTGTGACAGAGTAAAATTACTCTTAGTATTTCATTTTGGAAAATAAAAAAATAATTTGGATCGAAAAATTTCGATATCGAATGCGATGATTCGACCCCTGTTATTTTTTTCTTTCTGTTTTTGTTTTATTAAAATTTAATTTTTGTTATTAATTAATACTAACAGTTAATATTTACCCTTATAACGAAGTGAAAGAAAACTAGTTTTTGTCAATAAAATTTTAATTTAAAAATGAAATCTATGACTTTTTTTATTTTGCAAAGAATTATTTGACAAACTGTATATCCAAAGAAACACGGAATATTTGATCGATTTAAAATTACTATAAGTTTGCCATGTTGTCGATAACAATAAAACATTTTTAAAAATATTGTCTGTTTCTAATGAATTTTTTATTTTACTTAAAAACAAGATAAATTGCTGGAAATTGATCGATAACTAAAAATTCATGTTATCATATAAAAATCGCAAATGCAATGCAGTTATCGTTAGTTACTATCATTTTCATTTGTTATCGATAACAAACTCACATGTAAAAAAACATAATTTAAATTTCTTAATTTTTTTTTCTAAATTTCGATCAAATAGATATAACCGAAAATGATAATTTTAAACGATAGCTAAAAATTTTAAATGAAAAATTTAGTAATCTTACAAATCTCAATTGAAATCAAGTTTGCGATATCGTTAACATGTAAATATATACATGTATAGCTGTTATCGATAACATACAACTCACAAATGAAATTTAGTTATCGTTAAACTCACTAACAATTCGATTTGTTATCAACACAAACTTATTTCTAATTTTATACTTTCTATATTTTTAAATGAAAATTTGGTATCGATAACTTATATGATAAATAAAATTTAATTAAAAAATTTCTTATCGATAACATGTAAATTTTAATTGAAATTTAGCTATCGATACCACACAAAATTTCAATAGCAATTATGTTTGCGGTATTTATAGCATGTAAATATATACATATGTACATACATATATAATTGTTATCGATAACATAAACATCTGTAATGAAATGCAGTTATCGTTAACTTTCATTTGATATCGATATCATAATTTTAATCGATAACTAAAAATTTTTAAATGAAAATTTTTTATCGATAAATAAATTTCATTTTAAATTTTCCTTAACGATAACATACAAATTTCAATTCAAATTTAGTTATCGATAAAACAAAAATTGAGCTATATCTTTAACATTCAAATGAAAATTTAGTCCAAAGTGAAATTTCGTTATTGTTAACTTATTATCAATTTGATACCGATAACAAACGCATTTCTAAAAATACATATTTTAGATTTCTTAACAAATCATAAGATTTTTTATATTTCGATAACAATTGCAAATAGTAAGTTTTTCGATAATTAAATATTTGAAATTTAAAATTATTGTTATAGACAATGTTCAATTTTTAAATTGAAATTTAGTTGTTATCGATAACAAATAAATTTCAACTGAAAATCATACAAATTTATATTAAGTTTAAGTTATATCGCTAACATATAACAATAAATAATATATTAAAGTTATCGATAATACAAAAATCTCAAATGAAATTTAGTTAATTTAGTTCTATTTGCTTTTCTATCGATAACAAACGCATTTGTGAAAATACATTTTAGATACTTTATAAATTTCTAATAACTTTTTGTAATTTTATAACACAGAAATTGCTGAAAATCTTCAATTAGATCGAAAAAATAAACGAATTTCTACTCAAATTTAAATTGAAAATTAAATTAACGATAACTTCATCATTTAAATGAAATGTTAATTATTGTCGACAACATACATACATATTTCAATAAAAATGTTTTTATCGTTAGTTTGATTTTTATCGACAACAAATCTTTATATAAAAATATTTTATATTTCTTAATAAGATTTGTGCTACAGAACAACTGCTTGTTGTCGATAACTGATAAATTTTAATTTTTAAATCATATTTAGTTATCGATAGCATATACGAGTTAACGATTGAAATGGAAATTTAGTTGTTATCGATAAAAACAAAATTCAAATCATTAAAACTATATTTGATTTGCTATCAATAATAAATGTTTATTCCATCTGTGTCCATAAACATGTTTTCTTCAACATTTAGATTTTTTACGAATTTATTTTTTTTTTTCGATAACAGAGCATTTCGTTCAACTCGTAATTATTAACAACTTTATATGATTATTATAAAAACTTGATTATTATCGATAACTCTTAGTTTTGGATGCAGATTTGTTTGTCATCGATAGTAGATATACGAAATTTCGATTAAAATGTACTAATCGATAACATAGATTTAATATGAAAATTAAGTTGCTTCGATAAACATATTTCAAAATAAATATGTTGTTAACTAATGCAATAACTGACGATGGTGGAGGCACAATAGTTTTTTAAGAATTTTGTGATAATATTTAATATAAATCCCTGAGGATGCTAGTCGACGAATAACGAAATATTGGAATAAAATAAAGAAATAGTTTTTGAAAATACGACCTTGAGCTCGATTAAATAATTTTTTAAGTAACAAACGACAGGTCAAATAAAATATTACATCTTTTAATTTCATTGCTAACTTATTAATTTGATTTGTTATCGATAAGAAATGCATTTTTTTATCATATATATTTGATTTTTTAAGAATTTAACAATATTTTTTATTTGAAGCAACTTTAAATTTTTTATGTAAATTTTCTTTCAAAAATCTACATCAAGATTTTATCGACAACACACAAATTTCAATTGAAATTTAGTTATCGATAACTTATAAATTTTAAGTTCAAATGTATTGTTAGCGATAACAAATAAATTTCAAAATTAGGTAGTTATTGTAAACATACTAATTGGAATTGTTATCAATGACAGACGCATTTAATTACTTAGGATTTACAAATTAATCTTTGGTTTTTTGCTAACACAAAGAAATTTGTTAACATAGTAACATAGAGACCTTACAATTGTTTGATTAAATTTGATTGTTATCGATAACTTTTATTTTAAAATTAGAATTTAATTGTTATCGATCTCCACAATTGCATATATTAGCTGTTATCGATAAAAACATAAATTTTAACTGAAGTTATCGATATCTTATAAATTATAATTGAAAAGCTTATTTAATTGAAAATGTAGTTATCGATAACCAAAAAATTTTAAATAAAATTTAAATTGTTATCGATAAATAACAAACATCTATCGATAACAAACAAATTTTAAATTTAGTTATTTAATTGCAAATGTAATTATCGATTACATACAAATTTCAATTGAAAATATAGTTGCTATCGTATCATTAAAATTTAATACATTGTTGACCGGCCAAGAATTTTTGGTGTTTTCACGCTCAAACGTATTTGCTTTAGCTATTAGCTATTTCAATTTGTGCAACCCTGGCCCACTATTGCAGAATTACGAAAACTTTATTCATTGCGTTAGGTCCGAGATCTATTTGAAGAACACGCTTTCCTTTTATTTGTTTTATTTTCATTTTACATTACGAAATGATAGAAGGTGACATGAGCTCTATGTCCACTGAAAATTTAGATGTCATCGATAACTTTCGATAAAATTTTGAATACCTGTTATCATCGAAAAAAGATTTTTTTCTTTTTACGCCAAATATAATTATAAAGATAATTTATAATGAAAATATTTCTTTTTTGTTTTTAATTTTTTGTTAAAAAATCGTCCTCTTATGTATGATTAATCGAAATTTTATCACAAGTTTTTTATTTAACAAAATAAAAATTTTTTTTTTTTCAAACTTTCAATCCTTAACAGTTGTAGCAGTTATCGGTTCTACGCACATTTTATATAATGTAGTTTTTTTACAAAGAAAATAAAAAACAATAGACTAAATTGGATGGTTAGTTTTTATAATACAAAAATTAGAAATAAAAATTGTTAAAGCAAAATCAATACTTACGCTCAACGAACGCAACAATGCCAAATCACTTTCAGACATCTGACCATTATTCTTGATGTTATTGTTGTTGTTGTGATTAGTATGATTATTGTGTTTGATGGGTTGCCTCTGTTGGATGTGCTGTATATTATTAGTCTCTTCATCTTCGTACATCAATTGTTCAGCATCTTCTTCGCGTAATACATCATCCTCACGTAAAATATCCTTGACTACTAACTCTTTGACACGATCCGCATAACGTAGCGTATTTAGGGTGTGTTCACATGAACTTAGACCGGGTGAAATCATAGCAATCATACATGTTCTACTCTTGTCGCCAATAAATGAATCACGTAAAACTTGTGTCAGTTTCGAAACACGGAACGGCAAGTGAGCCGATTGTTTACCCAATGCACGTATACATTCTTTTAAAGCCAATAGGGATTTATTAATTTCGGCACCTTCCATACGTGTCTGGCGATTAGCAGAAGATGTATCAGCACCACGTTCATTACCAGCCAAATCGATGAAGGAGAATTTGCCGTGTATTTTCGTAGAGCCGGGAGGACGTAAAACAATTTGAAATACTGCATGAGAACGTGACGAATTTGAATTGGCTGAGGTCTGGCCGGAGGTGCGAGCATTGTTGCCGTGCTGGATAAGTTTAAGCACTTCTTGAACACTGTCGACTACCTTCTCGGTGAGACCAACCACCTGTACTTGTTGTTTGCCATCCTCCAGGACGCGAAGTTTTTGTTTATCAGATAGTAAATCAAAAACCTAGAATACAAAGTAAAAAAAAAATTAAATAAATTTCCATTTCTATTAATCATTTGTTTGTTAAACATACTTTGCCACTATAAATCTCAAAGAAACTGGCCGAAACCACTAAATTTAAGTTACGATAACGTGGTCCATTCAAATATGCAAATACATCTTTAGCTGCCATTGCATAAATACCATTTTTACAATCCTGTACCTTGCCATTAAATTCACCACCCATTGTATGGGTCTTACCAGAGCCAGTCTGACCATAGGCAAAACAAGTGGCCATACCACCATCGAAAATAGTTTGAACCAGTGGTTTTGCTGTGTATCTGAAGAAGAAAATTCAGTTATAAAGTCAGTAATCTTCCATTTTTTAATTTGTTCAAAATAAGTTTCGATAACAGAGAAAAATCTTTTCAGGTGATAAAAAAAAATAAAAAAGTAATAAAAAATTGATATTTTTATTGAAAAGTCCAAATATTTGCGAGGTGATCAAAATTTTTGAAGGTATACATTTTTTTCATATTTTTTTTAAATTATTTTTTTTATTGAAAATTATTTGTTATTGATACATTAAAAAAATATTTATTTTTAATGAACAAAAAAAATTACTTTCGAGATGAACAAAATTTTTTATTTAAATTTTTTGGGATTTTTATTTTTTTAATTGTAAATATTTTTGAAATTTAAATTTATATTACTAGTGATTTGGTTAAATTCGAACTAGTTAGCTCATAATTGTGTTTATTACACTTGATTTTGTTAGAACCTTTTAAGTGAAAATTTATTGATTAAAATTGAGAAGTCTTTTGAACAGCTTCAATACCAAGTTCAATAAAATCAAGTAACATATTGTTGTGGGAACGATCGTTATTTAAAACGGCATAAGTTCTATGGCTAAATCGGTTATTTTCTATGCGTTACAATAAACCCTCCTGCTCAGTCGTTATCTAGAGGATACAAATATTTAAGAATTAAAATATAGATTTTTTCTATAGTAAAAATGTGTCGTAAGGAAAATTTATCACAATCTGCATATCTTAGAGAAAAAATAATCACTGCATATGGAAAATTTGTTCTGGAAAAATATCTAAGAAAATACCAATTCTTTACAGAATATGAAAATTTCCATGTAAAAAAAACTAAAAATTTATACGATTATTAATAGACAACAAAAAAAAAAAAGAATTTTTACATATACTTTTCGCTCATCTCTGAATTATGTAACATGTAACGCTGTATGATAACTAATTCATTTCATAAAATTATCACGATTAATTATTAAAGTGTTAGAGCTAGGAATTCGAAAATTTAAATGTAAGATTGTACCCTACCTTTTCTAAAAAATTTTCTTTTCGTAAAAAATTACACTTTCTTAAAAATGTGAAGTACCTTTGCGTTGAGTATCTTTCTTAAAAAATTTACTTTTTTTAAAAAATTAGGTTTTCTTAAAAATGTAAAGTACCTTTTCGTTGAAATTTTTCTTAAAAAGCACATTTTTTTTAAAATAACTTTTCTTTAAAAAAAATCCGTCAAAAAGTATCTTTTCTTAAAAAAATACCATTTCGTAAAAACGGAACCTTAAAAAAGTACATTTTCTTAAAAAAGTAAATTTTTTTCTTAAAAAGTATTTTTTCTTAAATAAGTGACTTATCTTAAAAAAGTACTTTGCCTTAAAAAGTTTATTTTTTTAATTACCTTTTCCAATATAGTACCTTTTTTAAAATAGCATTGTTTTAAATAACCTTTTCTTAAAAAAGTACCACACTTAAAAAGTACCTGTTCTGAAAAAGTAAATTTTCTTAAAAGGTAGCTTTTCATAAAAAGTACTTTTCTTAAAAAATACCTTTTCTTAAAAAGTACCTTTTCTTAAAAAGTACCTTTTCTTAAAAAGTACCCTTTCTTAAAGAGTACCCTTTCTTAAAAAGTACATTCTCTAAAAAAGTACATATTCTTATAGAAGTAAGTTTTTTTTTCTTAAAAAGTATTTTTTCTTAAAATTACCTTTTTTAATATAGTAGCTTTTTAAAAAAAAAAAAAACTAATTTTTTTTTAAAGAACCTTTTTTTAATAAAGCACCATTCTTAAAAAAAACATTTTCTTAATAAATACCTTTTCTTAAAAAGAGCATTTTCTAAAAATTACCTTTTCTTAAAAAGGTGACTTTTCTTAACTAAAGTGACTTTTCTTGGCTAAAGCGACTTTTCTTAAAAACACCTTATCTTAAAAGAACTTTTCTTTAAAAAAATATCCTTTAGTAAAAAAGTACCTTTCTTAAAAAAACAATTTTTTAAATACCTTTGCGTTGGGTATCTTTCTTAAAAAATTTACTTTTTTTTAAAAAATCAGGTTTTCTTAAAAATGTAAAGTTCCTTTTCGTTCTTAAGAAGTACATTTAAAAAAAAAAAAAAAACTTTTCTTTAAAAAAATCCGCCAAAAAGTATCTTTTCTTAAATAAGTACCTTATATTAAAAAAAGGCCTTTTCTTAAAAAAAAAAAAAAAATACCATTTCGTAAAAACGGAACCTCAAAAAGTACCTTTTCTTAAAAAAGTAAATTTTTTTGTTAAAAAGTATTTTTTCTTAAAAAAGTGCCTTATCTTAAAGTTTTACCTTAAAAGTTTTTTTTTTAATTACCTATTCTAATATAGTACCTTTTTTTAAATAGCATTTTTTTAAATAACCTTTTCTTAAAAAAGTACCACACTTAAAAAAATACCTTTTATTAATAAGTACCTGTTCTGAAAAAGTACATTTTCTTAAAAAGTACCTTTTCATAATAGTACTTTTCTTAAAAAGTACCCTTTCTTAAAAAGTACCTTCTCTAAAAAAGTACATATTCTTATAGAAGTAAGTTTTTTTTCTTAAAATTACCTTTTTTTAATATAGTAGCTTTAAAAAAAAACTAATTTTATTTTAAAAGAACCTTTTTTTAATTAAGTACCATGCTTAAAAAAACATTTTCTTAAAAAGAGCATTTTCTAAAAAATTACCTTTTCTTAAAAAGGTGACTTTTCTTAACTAAAGTGACTTTTCTTAGCTAAAGCGACTTTTCTTAAAAAGACCTTATCTTAAAAGAACTTTTCTTTAAAAAAATATCCTTTAGTAAAAATGTATCTTGCTTAAAAACTCTTTTTTAAAAAAATATCTTTTCTTAGAAAATTATCTTTTCTTAAAGTATCTTTTCTTAAAAAAGTAACAATTCTAAATAAGTCCCTTTTATAGAAAAAGACCATTTCATAAAAAACTACCTTTTATAATAAAGTGCTTTTTATGTAAAAGTACCTTTCATAAAAAGTACCTTTTATAAAAAAGTACCCCTTTTATAAAAAAATACCCCTTTATATTAAAAAGTACGTTTTATAAAGAAGCACCTTTCACAAAAAAGTACCTTTTATAAAAAAGTACCTTTTATAAAAAAGTACCTTTTATAAAAATAGTACTTTTTATAAAAAAGTACCTTTTATAAAAAAGTACCTTTTATAAAATGCATCTTTTATAAAAAGTACCTTTTATCAAAAAGTACCTTCTATAAAAAAGTGCTTTTTATAATAAATTACCTTTTATAAAAAAGTACCTTTTATAAAAAAGAACCTTTTATAAAAAAGTACCTTTTATAAAAAGAACCTTTTACAAAAAGTAACTTTTATGAAAAAGTACCTTTTATAAAAAAGTACCTTTTATAAAAAAGTACCTTTTATAAAAAAGTACATCTTATAACAAAAATATCTTTTATAACAAGTACGTTTAAAAAAATTACCCTTTATAAAAAGTAGCTTTTATAAAAAATTTATTTTTATATAAAAATACGTTTTATAAAAAAATACCTTATATAAAAAGTTCCTTCTCTTAAAAAGGTATCTATTTTTCTTTAAAAAAAGTGTTTTTTTTTTTCCTAAAAAAGTATCTTCGGAAAAAATTATCTTTTCCAAAAAAGTACACTTTCTGAAAAAATACCTTTAAAAAATATATACATACGGGGCATTTCATGTCAAGTGATCCAACTTTTGAAACCGATGTATTCCGAAATTTACACCAAGGTTAGTCCTATTGGATAGTAGTTTAGACAAAATTTTTCAACAAGATCGGTCCAGAACTCTCTGAGTTAGAGGGGGTCAAAATTTTACATTTTGACCGAACAGGTGTTTTTTCTCACCCATGTAACTTTTTACCTATTGTTCTTAACAAAATTTGTCCCAAATAGTTTAGATAGCTATTTCAATCTTTCGGAAAAAAAATAAAAAAAAAATTTTGACTTTTTTTTGCAAAATCAAAAATTTTTTGACTTAGTGGGATGCGAGTGGGATATCTATAAAAAAAAATGTTTTGTAACTCAAGACAACGGTTTTTCAATTTTTAGCATATGCACTAATTTGAATTTTTTCCTATTAGTGTGTAGTGTTTCTAACACCTTAAAAATAAAGCATATACTGAGAAACTAGACAAATTAACCTTTCCGACGGTATGTAACAAACCTAACTAAAATTTCATACCCTCAATACGGTAATACCCACAATATGTTAACCTCAGGAAAAAAATCTTTTTTTCTATAAAAATGTTGAAAAATTATTTTTTTTTTTATTTATTTGTAATAATTAAATTAATATATAATAATAATAAAAATAAAAAAAAATAATTTAATAAGATTTAATCTTAATCACATTTGATCAATTTATAACATACATAACTATTTTTTAATTAATTTATTGTAGTGATTAAGTATTTAAGTTTTGTAAATTTTTAAATACCCATCCAGCTTATTTATCGCCATTATTTGCTGCTTTTTTGCCAATATTTTCTTTTCGTTACTAGGTTCAGCTGTTGATTTCGCTGCTCTTTTTTTTTTGGCTTTGAAAAGAAATCGCATTGAGTGGAGGCTGAAAACTTGGGTCTTCCATCGACAAGCAGTATAAAAGCATGGTATTGAGCGGTACCATCGATTGTTATCGCAGCATCGAATCTTTTCTTCAGTGTTTTCAATATTTTCTCATGATCCTCTTTGCTACTAAAAACTATTTAAGTTTCTTTACAAGAATTCTTTTCCCAATGGAATAAAGCAGTCGCATATAAGATGCGATCTTGATGAGAGCACTGGAGGCTATACTTCGCTGCATTTTTTTTTTTTTCAGGTTTGCTCCAATATCATCACATACTCCTTTACCATGAGCAGTAGGATGAAAATGCCATTCAGCCAAAATCTTTTTTAATAGCTATAAGATTTGCGAAGCTACTTTTGTTTTTAAAATGTTGACGAGTTCCGTCCGAAACGTAGTATACCTTCTTTACTGTAAATTTAGATTTTAGATATTTTAGTATTATCTTCTGGTACTCATAAAGTGCAATGGTATCATGTTTAAAATCGTCGGATATTATTGCCATACTTTTGTGTTCCAGTTTTTCATCTTTCATGTAGTAAATAACTACTGTGAATATAGTTGCTTGGTCGTTATTGAAGTGGAATGCTTGTATGGCATCCTGAAGAACATATTTATAGTTTTCTGCGAAATCATATGAAATAAAGAATTCACCACACTTCAAATGTATCTTCAAATCCTTGAAGAATGACCATTGCTCTTTGACTAAAAAGTCATGGGTTCTCAAGTTTAGCAATTCTGTACACATTTCTTCCACAAAATCATCCATATTTAAAATTATTGTTTTCAATGTGCAACGGTCAGTCTGAATCCAAGATTCAAATTTGACCTCCTCTATATGTTCTCGATCAAAAGGGTTGATTAAATTCTCTTTGATGAATGTAGTTTCCGGGCAATTTGAACATTCACCTAAGTGACAATAAGTTGTTGCATTAGGACACATAGTCAATTTAAGGCAATCGCGGTAATCGTGTAAATCTTCTGGCGAATCATCTGTTAAGTACTTTAAGTTGATTTCCTTCAACATCAGTTTAATCAACAGCTGAACCTAGTATCGCCAAGAAAAGATTGGCAATAAAAGCAGCAAATTAAGGCGATAAATAAGCTGGATGAAAGACTGAGTATTTAAAAATTTACAAAACTTAAATACTTCATCAGCTACAATAAATTAATTAAAAAATAGTTTTGTTATAAATAGATGTAATAAATTATTTATTTTTTTTTATTGAAGGTGTAGAGCAAAGTGTTAGCGAAACACCAGAAACATCTACCGGAAGGAATTGTGCTCAGCTACGGCTCACTACGGCGCATTTTAGAGACATTATATTCCTTACTTATTGTAAAAAAATTTCCTTTTGTATATTTCACAATCTAAATATATATATATATATATATATATATATATATATATAGGTATACCTATATATATATAGGCGTTTCATGTTCCGATTGTGACGGTGATCTGTTTTGCTCTGCACTGTAGCAAAAGAATTTCTGTTACAAGCAGAATAAGAAGGAAGAAAAAAAAAATAACCTTGATCTTGAAATTATTTTCAAGTTCAAGTATGTACATATAAACAACACCTTATATGGTAATATGTTGATGGCATTTTTTTTGGCAAACTGATTTATGGCGTTTTTTTCTCTTCATTGTGTTGTATTAAATCATGAACACATTCATATGCAATCATGCTGGTCAAACCACGTATTTTCTTGTATTGATCTCACTTGCTCTCATAGTCATATATGAGTGGGGGAGTGTTATAAATACTAGAGAATATTATGAATGCATATGAATGTTCTCAATGAATTGGTGGTGATTTTGTTTTTTTTAATAAACAGGTTTTTATCTGCAGATGAATGAATGAAGATGAGAAGGTTTAATGTAGTAAAGTTAAATTTAAATCGAGGAGTTGAATTTTGATAGCAGAACGTAAAGGTTGAGGAAAAACCTCTAATACATTAAATGATAATTTTAAGAAATTTTAAGAAAAAAAAAAAGTGTAGTAAAATAAAGTAATGTCAAGTTAAAATTAAAGATAAGACATAGTGTTAGTAAAATAAAGTAATGTAAAGTTAAAATTAAAGATAAGACATAGTGTTAATAAAATAAAGTTAATGTAAAGTTAAAATTAAAAAATAAAAAATAAGACATAGTGGTAATAAAATAAAGTTAATTTTGAGAAAATTATTAATGTTAAGACTTAAGAAATTTAAAATTTTGAAAGACTGAAATAATTAAATTTTGAAATTTGAACTAATTTTGAAAATTTGAAATTAAATAATTTTAACCAATTGGTGAGAAAAAAAACCAGGAAATTTAATAAACTATAAAGGAAAAACTTATATCACCCTAAAACGGTAAACGGTGAATGAAAAAAAAAGAGTATTGAAACCTGAAATAAAACGCTGAAAATGTTGTAAACTGTACCTTGTACACATAAACATCAAAAGAAAGAAATTATAATTTTGTAAACAGTTATGAAAAAGAAAAGAACTAAAATTCGAAATAAGAAAGAAAGGTGACCATAGAAAAAAAACTAAACCTGATATTTGCATAGAAAACTTAACTATGTATTGAAACGTAAACCCAAATAAACTGTACTAACCATATACTACTAGTGACACCACCCTCATCCTTCCTGGGCAGCAGCTTCATCGGTACCACATCGGAATGCAACACCAGCGATATGGCGATATGAAAGTTGTGCAAAAAATTAAAAGTGAGCTAATTTTAAAATTGTTCTACTATTAAAAATTTTTTCTACTATTAAAAATTTTTTATTAAAATTTAAAAATTTTCCTAAAAATTAAAAATTTTCCTAAAAATTAAAAATTGTCCTAAAATTAAATAGTGCTAAAAGTCAACTTTTGTTAAAACTAAAAATTTCATAAATGAAAATAATTTTCCTAAATATGGATAAAATTAAGCTAAATTTAAAAATTCTCCTAAAATTAAAATTATGCTATACTTTAAAATTTTTCTAAAATTAACATTTTCCTAAATTTAAAATTTCCCTAAAATTAAATTTTGCTAGAAATAAAAATTTAAAATTAACCTAAATTTAAAATTATAGAAATTTAAGAGATTTTTTTTTTAAGATTTTTCTAATTAGAATGTAAAAGTTTTCTAAATGTGAGGTTTTCTAATTAAACCAAATTTTTGTCATTAAAAAATTAGCTAAGTGTAAGGTATTCTAAATATAAAAATTTACCTAAATCCAAAATTTTTCTAAAATTACATAAAAAAGTTTTCTAATTATAAAATTTAAATAAATATATAATTTTCGAAATGTCAAAAGTCGCAAAATATAAAATATTCGAAATATAAAATTTGTATAAATATAAAAATTTTCTAATTATTAAAAGAAAAAAATTTTACTAAATATAAAATTTATCTAATCATAAAGTTAAAAATAGAAATGTTGCTAAAATTTTCCTAAAACAAAATTTAGCTAAAATTTAAAAATTCTTCTAAAATTAAAATTAAGCTAAATTTAAAATTTTTTCTAAAATTAAAATTTTCCTAAAATTAAAATTTGGCTATAAATAAAATTTTGCTAAAATTAAAATTTTTCTAAAAGGGAAAATTTTGCTAAAATATAAAAAAAAATAAAAATAAGTTTTGCTAAATATGTATAATTTAAATTTTGAAACCTTAAATGAAGGTTAAATAAACTGTTTTTTTTTTTAAACCAATGTAGAAAACCAAACCAAACCAAACTCTTATTATTAAGTGGGTTACCTCCAAGTAAGATGGAATATCAGGTAACATGGTAGGGAGGGCAAAAAGGGGCATAACATCTAGTCCCCACCGGAAGGTAAGTATGCCATCCATCCATCCTTTTAGTATCCGTTTTTTTTGACAGTTTTCTTTTATAAATCGCACGTGAAAATCTGTAGTGCTGTTTCCCTGGGCCTGAGCAAGACCCCACCCATCCGGCGAGCTAGGCCCCTTCGCAAGCACGTGCGACCAGCAAAGGCTCAGGGAAACAGGAAGCAAAACTTCCACCACCGCCGCACCATTACACGATCGGGATGAAATTTGCAAAAAAAAAAAGGAGCAAATAAAGGCGATAAATAAGGTGGATGAAAGACTGGGTATTTAAAAATGTGCAAAACTTAAGTACTTCATCACTACAATAAATTAATTAAATAGTTATGTTATAAATGGATCTAATGTGATTAAGATTAGATTTTATTAAATTATTTATTTTTATATTTTATTATTATTATTGTTATTATTATATATTAATTTAATTATTATTACAAATAAATAAAAATAATAATTTTTCAACATTTATATAGAAAAAGTGATTTTTTTTCCCTGAGGTTAACATATTGTGGGTATTACCGTATTGAGGGTATGAAATTTTAGTTAGGTATGTTACATACCGTCGGAAAGGTTAATTTGTCTAGTTTATCAGTATATGCTTTATTTTGAAGGTTTTAGAAACACTTACACACTAATAGGAAAAATTCAAATTAGTGCATATGCTAAAAGTTGAAAAACCGTTGTCTTGCTCTTAAAGCTCTTAAAGGAAAAAGCCTAAAAGCTTTCTTTTGAGCAAAAAAAAAAATACTTTTTTGAAAAAGGTCAAAAAATTTTTGATTTTGCAAAAAAAAAGTCAAAAAAAATTTTATATTTTAAATTTTTTTTTTTCGAAAGACTGAAGAAATAGCTAACTAAACTATTTGGGACAAATTTTGCTAAGAACAATATGTAAAAAGTTGCATGGATGAGAAAAAACACCTGTTTGGTCAAAATGTCAAATTTTGACCCCCTCTATAACTCAGAGAGTTCTGGACCGGTTTTGTTGAAATTTTGAGTCTAAACTACTATCCAATAGGATAGTGCAAATTTCATCCCGATCGGAAGACATCGGTTTCAAAACTTGGATCACTTGACATAAAACGCCCCATATACATATACAATGTTGGTGAGAACAAAATCAACCAAAATCACTATTGACCTTTTTTGCATTTTTAAGCAAATTATTGTTGTTTTTCCGAAATCTTCTTTATCATTTCTTACTCTTTATAACATTACAAATAAAAAGACAAAACTAAAATTGTAAACTTAAAGAGCTGTTATATTTTTTTTTTGCAAAAAAACTCAAAATGGCACAATTTCAGTTGGACAAAACAAAAGCAACATTTAATATAATTCAATATTTAGTGAAGAATCCGTTGTTTTTTTATAACTTCGCGGCATCTACGTGGCATGGATTCAATAAAGGGGTTGATAATATTGACTGGAATGCATTTCCACTTAGTTTCCAGCGCTTCTATTAAAGGTTGTTTATAAGTGAAAGCCCGGCGACTAGCGCCGCTTTGAAATGCCAAATAAGTTCTCAATAGGGTTCAACCAAGTCTTTGAACCCCATTTTCAGCGAGCCACTCTTTTACCAGCTTCGAAGTATGTTTCGGGTCGTTGTCGTGTTGAAATATCCAACGAAGCGACATCTCCCAGTGTGTGGCATCATAACATTAGCAAGAATGTCTCTGTATTTAAATCTGTCCATTAATCCGTCAATTTCGTGGAAGGGTCCAATGCCAAAACAGAGAAGCATGCCCAAATCATAATTGATCCGCCGCACAGTTGGCTTGCAGTAGCGTAGGTTTAAACGATGTCCTTTCTTGCGGCGAACAGTGCACATTCCGTCAGAGTTAAACAAATTAAACTTTGACTCGTCGCTAAAACAGTTTTCAATTTTTTAGGCGTTCAGTTTTGTTATTTTTGTGAAAATGAAATATGTACAAATATTGATATGCTAAGCATTTTAGCGAAATATAATTGAAATAAATAAGTTCTACCTTTTAGCCAAATGCTTCTTAGTGAGCAGTGTTTTTTTTTTGCAGGCCTGAAGCTTCGGAAACCTGCATCTAATGTTCGGCGACGAACAGTCTATATTTAAATTTAACTCATTTAAAATAGTTTTTGATGATTTAAATTGATATTTTTGTTTCGGTCTGTTCATTAATCTGTCTTCCGTGGTGCTCCTCCCAAATGTTTTTACAGATTTTGTTGTTTTATATTTTTTAATAAGCCGAGATATTATAGATTTATTAATATTATGCTTTTTAGCTAGTTCTATTTGACTCTTTCCATTCAAAAAATCCTTAATTATTTCATTTTTTTATGTTTTCGGAGTATTTATCATGAACCATGACAATTTGATTTAAATATGATCAATTTCACAACGCAACTAGGTGTCAGTCAACTTAAATTAAATTAAAAGAGAATGCAAAAATAAGCTGTTAAACTTCAAAGTAGAGACGATACAATTTGTTCTTGCTTAAAGTTGCTCCAATTGATATCGTGCATTTTGAGTTTTTGTTTTTTTGCAAAAAAATATAGCGGTTCTTTTAGTTTACAATTTTATTTGTAATGTTATAAAGAGGTAGAAATGATAAAGATTTTGAAAAAACAACAATGCTTAAAAATACAATAAAGCTCCATAGTGATTTTGGTTGCTTTTGTTCTGACCAACACTGTACATATATTAAAATTTTGTATGTTATTTTTAAAAAAGTGGAATTATTCACTTAAAAATTCTTTAAGAGTGAAATGTCTGCCTACATAATGTCAATCAGAGGTGTACTTTATTGGTTTCCCTATTCATTTCGATATTTTTCGCTTTTTTATAAAAAAAAAAACAACTAAATCATTGTTTGCAAAATTAGGCTTAAAACACACCTAAATTCACTTGTTTCTCCACTTAACTTATAAACATTACAACAAATAAGTATTTGTTTGCTACAAAAATAATAACAGAAAAAGTGTAATTTTAAGTTCAATTAAAAAGTTGCCAAACCCCAAAACACAAAAATTTGTATTTAATGTCAAAATAAGCAAAATGTAAAATTTTTAAGTTTTGAAACTAAACTTAAATGGGAATTTCTATCAGATTAATGGAAGTAGGACATACATTCTAGTCGTAATGGTGTTAATGTGATAAAACTGAAAATAATTATAAAATTTATAGATTTTGTTAAAAAGATTTATATCAGTTATACTCAATAAATGACATTTATTTATTTTTTAATCTATTTTCTGCATAAGGTTCAACCTTCTTATTAAATAGAAATTTCAACCACAATTAATTCTACATACCAACTCATAAATAAAATTTAACTTCATACATTCATTAACCATTGAAAATGTTGAATATTAATATACTTTCTAATTATTAAATTACACCTCATTCTCGGAAGTATGTACACAGAAAAAAATATATGAACATTTGAATACGGGTGGCATTTGCGTTTTTTTTTTTACGATTAATATATAGAAAATTAAGTTCAATTTAATTTGATGTTCATAGGGAAATAAGCATCGAAAAAAAAAACAACAAAAAATGCATTGAAAGATTAAACCAGCGATATAATTAATAAACTAAAGAAATATATAAAGGAAACTAAAACAAAAATAATAAGAGTTAAAAACAGCACAAAAAAAAACAAAAACAAAAGAGTCAACAACCACGGATTGGAATCTTAATATATGTATACTATAACTGTATTCCGATTTAACGAATTAAGTCAACTGTCTATCATGATTCTGAAAACTAAGATACGTTTCTTAAAACATAGCATTTTGCACTTTTTTTAAAGCAATGTAATTTTTAACAAAAGGTACATTTTTAACAAAAGTTACTTTTTTAACAAAAGGTAATTTTATTAAAGGGTACTTTTATATTAAAAAGGTACTTATTTAACAACAACTACTTTTTGAACAAAAACCACTTTTTTAAAAAATACTTTTTACCAAAAGGTACTTTTTAACAAACGGTACTTTTTTAAGAAAGGGTACTTTTAACAAAAGGTACTTTTTTTTAACAAAAGATACTTATTTAAGAAAACAAATGGTACTTTTTTAACAAAAGGTACTTTTTTTACAAAAGATACTTTTTTTTAACAAAAGATACTTTTTTAGCAAAAGATACTTTTTTAAGAAAAGTTAGTTTTTGAACAAATGGTACTTTTTTAATGTACCTTTTTTAGAAAGGTATTTTTAAGAAAGGTATTTTTTTCTTTTTATAACGAGAGTTCGTACGAACAAGCTGAGTTTTTCCCATTTTTCCAACAGATCAACAATACATAACAATAACATACAACACATGAGGTACAATGCATTTGTGATTAATCTGTTAAGATTTCACATGCCAATACAGTTCCATATAGAGGACAATAGCAAAAAAAACATGTTCACATTACAAGACTTGGAATTGATCTGGCTATGTTAATGTAGAGAAAGCTAAAAGTTGGAAAAACTCAGCTTGTTCGTACAAACTCTCATATATAAAAAGAAAAAACATTTGTCATGTTCTTTTTTTTCAAATGTTGAGTTAAATAGTTGATTAAGCATGAGTTGAAGTAATAAACATAAGGATGCTGAAGATGAACAAGTCGCTTTGTCCGAAAGTAGCTACTCCATCTAGCGCTGTCTTAAATTTTTCCAATATTTCTCTTACATTACAAAAATTATTATCTTTTCTTTATTTAGACAATGTATACATGATCTCAAACCGAATAATAACTATTTATTCAAAAATAATTTTTTAAGAAAAGGTTATTTTTGAATAACAAATACTTTTTAACAAAAGGTACTTATTTTTACAAAAGGTACTTATTTTAAACAAAAGTACTTTAAAAAAAAGGTATTTTTAAGGAAATGTATTTTTTTCAGGTACATTTTTAGCAAAAGGTTCCTTTTTAGAAAAGGTGCATTTAAAACAAAGGACTTTTTAAGAAAGAGCACTTTTTCAGAAAAGGTAAGTTTTTTAAGAAAGTGTACTTTTTCAAAAGGTACTTTGGTTTAATATAAGAGGTACTTTAATACTTTTGGTCTTTAAGAAAAGATGAATCGGGTTTAAAATAACTACCAGCATAATATCTCTCTTTACCAATGCTTTGTCGACCGTATGGTAAGTTCAGACATTCTTTTTATACCCTATACCACTTTGTGGTTTGGGTATATAATGACTTTGTGCTGCTGTTTGTAACTACCAAAAATATTTGACCTAGACCCATCTTCTATTATACCGTTCGACTCAGAATCACTTTCTGAGTCGATTTAGCGATGTCCGTCCATCCGTCTGTGTGTCCATGTAAACCTTGTAATCAAACTACAGGTCGCAAATATAAATGTAAATTTGATGAGATTTAGTATATAAGCTTTTATCGGCCATGTTCAGACCTAGTCCCCAATACAAATGACCCCTATGAAATCGACATAAATTGCCATAAGATCCAAATTATCATATAGATCTCAGTCAAATTGGGTTTGTATGTGTTTATTATATCCATTAATCAGTAGTCCAAAAATAATCCCTATAGGACAATTCTTAGTCATAGGCCCCATATAGAGCTGCTTCCCGATCTTCACTTTAATCTATTAAAAAACAAAAATATTGCACAGATTTTTCTCAAATTTGGTTTGTTTATATTTTTTCAAAATATAAGTGACTTTACCAAATATGGTCAGGATCGGGTTATTTTTCGACCTAGTCCCCATATAAATATAGCACCCAATATGAACTTTTTCACATCTGCAGCCAAAAAAATTAAAAACAATTCCCCTCAAATTTGGTTTATGATTATTTTCTATATCCAATTAGTTGGACCGAAGCGATAGGGTCTCTAAACCATGGTATAGGGTATCGTATAGTCGGTTTAGACCGACTATTATTTTCTTACTTGTTGATATTTTAAATTTCTTTAACCCTTAGCACTCCAGCCATGAGTCTCACTCACCACACTATGTATTGCACTTCAGTGGTGAGTCTCACTCACCATGCTAGTTTGGAGTATTGCCACCCTCTTAAGTTATTGTCAATAGGAGTATATATGGCTATATTTTATTTTCATCTAAAACGTCGCGGAGTTGCTGGTTTCTCCATGAAATACACTATTGGAGTGCAAAGAGTTAATCAATTGCCTAACTGTGATAAAGGCCGAGTTTTTTCAAATCCAGTTAAACTTAGTTTAATATATAATTTGTCTAAATACATGTACATTCCTATTCGTCTCGAGCGAGTGTCTATTAAACTTATTTAGTTAAACTCCGATTTTTTAAAGCTTTTAACTTTCAAACTTTCAATTATACTTAGTTTAACTAAACTAGTATTTTTAAACTATAATAATATCTGAAATATTTTACCATAAGCATTAAAAATAGTGAATTTCAATAAGCTTACTTTAATTGACATCCCAAGATCTCGGTCTTATAACTTTGAACTATGCATTTGACTAAAGAGTTAAAATATTGAGTTTAGTGAAACTATGTTTAACTGCCATCCGAATAAACGATTTAGTCAAATAGTTAAATCTCCATTTAAATAAAGTTTAATTGATGTCATAAAACTCGGCCTAGCACTTATAAAATCGTGAGTTTAACTAAACTAAGTTCAATGGACGTTCCAGAATATAATTTAATTCTATTAAAGTGTTGTCATTTTGGAGATTTTTGATTTTTTTCTAGTTGAGGGGATATTTTAGGAGGTATATATTGGATTTATTTTTATTACCAAAAAATTATTTTATTCATTCTACACTTAAGGCCTAGTTAGCCACACGTTGTTAAAATGTATCCGTACCGTAAATGTAAGCTTGGCATTTAGAGCAATTATAGAACGTAAAAAACGAACCAGCATGTTGCTGTGTAAAATTAACCAAACTTTATCAGCTGTTCACAAATGTCACGTACAAACGTAGCAAAAATCTATTTTCAACAGATTGGGACGTTTCGGTTAAGTGACAGTTGAGTTCGGTAACTGCTCTAAATGCTTTTCATGTAACAGAAAAAAACAGCTGACACGTTTGGTTAAGGTTACGCGTGGCTAACTGGGCCTTTATAAAATAATGAATTTTCCAAAACCCAAAACATCAATACAATACTTAAAACAATGTTTTTTTGTAATTTTGTAAGCTTTTAGGTAACATTTTTATAATAAAAAGAAGAGTATATTTTTAGCCAAATTTGAATATTCCGGAAATCAATGCGTATAAAATTCACTGCACAAAAATTATAAGAATGCAATCCAAATTTGTCAATATTCTAAAAGTGAAGGTCGCAGATTGTGAAGCTTTTATGCGAACGTTTTGCAAGTGAAAATTCACAAAAAAAAATTTAAGAAAAAAATTAATCACGCTTTTTTATTTTTTTTTTTCTAAAATGATGTATTTTTTTGCGAATTCACTCTTTGGTGTGTTCTCTATCGAAAGATAAATTTGTTAATAAAAATACAATTTAAAAAAAGTATTTTTTCTTTAGCGATGACAAAACAATGGAAACATTTAAGCTTCTGTACCAAAGTTGATTAAAACAATATAAACAGAAGATGGTATGAAAGAAAATGTATAAAATCTTAACCGTTATTTAAATATTTATAGTTTCTGACGCTTTTTTTTACTCCCTTTATATTAACTCGTAGTGTCTGCTTGCCGAAAAAACTCTGGATCGATTTTTAACCCTTTTCCCGTGATCCAATCCAGCTGAGACTTTGCAAGCAGGGATCGAATCGTCGCATTCGTTATCGAAATTTTTCGATCGAGAATATTTTTTTATTTTCCAAAAAAAAAAAATACTAAGAACAATTTTACTCTATCACAGCTTACGAGTTATGGTCCATAGTTAATAGTAAAAGTGAAACGGGTCCCGATTGTCCGCCTTCTTTAAATATGGAAATTCGATTGACTTTACTCGTTATCGAATGCGACGATTTGCCAGATTCGTGGCGACGTTGAAAGAAAATATCGCAAAAAAAATTTTTTGACTGTAGAATTTACAACTGTTGAGTAAGACCGAAAAGATACGGTAAACTTAATTTACAAAGAAAGGGAGTATAATAAAATCTTGATTTTTATGGATTAGTTTTTTTTTCAACTGTTTTGTATATGCAATTGTATTTTTCAATGTTTTAATCTTATAATTAATTATTATAATATAATTGCAAGAATAAAGTTTTGTGAGGTGCTAAAACCCAGAATAATACCTATAGATGATTTTACTGCTGGTCTTAAGCAAAAAATAATTTGTGAAAAATATTCTATGAATAAATCCATAATTTCAAAAATTATCAAAAATATCGTGAAGAGGAACAGTGAAGACTCAACATTTAGGCGACAAGCCCCGTAAATCCAGCCAAACACAGGATAATTTAATAGCAAGAGAGTTTAAAAATGTCCAAAAATGCTGCCTAAACAGGTCATTAACAATTTGAAATAAAAATATGTGCTCAAACTGTTTTCCGACGAGCAATTGAGGCTGATCTTGGTTGTTATCGTCCTGTAAAGAAACTAATGATAAGATGAAATTCGTCTGGCTCGCTAAAAACACATGAATTGGTGACGACGGAATTTGAATTCTGTTCTCTTTTCAGATAAATCCATGTTTAATATAAGAGGCTATAATTGAAGAACGTTTGTACGACGACCAAAGAGAAAAAGACTAGATCCAAAATATACAAATTAAACTGTTAAGTTTGGCATGTCAATATTATGGTATGCGGTTCTTTTCGGGCCAAAGAATCGGTCCATTTCATATAGTAAAAGACAGCTGAAAATTGGATACAACAAATTTTAAATGACGTAATGTATCCACACGCGGAGGAAAATATACCCCCTTCTCTGGAAGTTCCAACATAATAATGACCGAAAATATACCTAAAAAATTGTAACCGAATGGCTACAATCTAAGGCAGTTAGTGTTCTGTAATGCCCAGTCAAATCTCCAGATCTCAATCCCATAGAAAATCTATGGCAGATTGTAGATCGAAAAATACGGAGACAAGAAATTACACAAACAAGACAGATCTCAAAGAGGCAGTTAATTCAGAGTGACAAAAGTTTCAATGAATATCATCAACAATTTAATTGACACTACGCCTTCGCGGCGTTCCGAAGCAATGATAAAAAATAATGGATACACTTCTTATACAAAAAAGAAAAAATTGTTTTTGCTCTTTCCCAAATCTTCGTTAAACCGAGTATATACTGTACGACAAAGTGTCTGTGTGAAAACATGTAAACAAAAGACGAAGACTACAAAAAAAAATTATATTTGTGCAATCTAGTTTTAAATTTTATTTCTGGAATGCTAGTAGAGTAAAGCAGAGCACAAAGCCCTCAAAGACGAAAACAAACGAAATATATTCAAATATATGCAAATATATTCATATTTTTTGATAATTGAGAAGAAAGTAAAGCGCTAATGACAAAAAATGTGATGTAGTTAAGAAGAATGGTAGTTAGCTAGAAATAACTGGATGACTAATCATCGAAGAAATGTATAGAGACGAAAACGAAGTTGTATTTTTTTTCATTGTTCAAGTAGGAAGAACACATTGCAAAGAATATGTGAGAAATTAATTCAATTGAAATTTAACGTATTCGACAATATGATCAATCAGCTGTTTGAGATATGTAGCTACAGACTAAAAGTAATAAAATATATTTATATATGTATATTTAAAAATATATTATTACGAATAAGAGGTAACCAAATCGATAAAAACGTGTTATTGTATATTTTTTGTTGGTTTCGTTTGTTTTTATTATCAATTATGATTGATTTAAATAAATCATCAAATTATGTTGTAAAAATTTCTTTGGGAGAGAAAACCATACTGATTTGGATAACCTTTTTTATATAGAAAACTTCTCTGATTGAAGTAGAGATTATTTACAAATATCTCTGATATTTAGAACTACACCTTTTCTAATTTTATATCAGAAAACATTAATCGATTTTCAGAAATTATCAAATGTATTTCAGAAAACTTCAAATATATTTATAAAAATATCAAACGTATTTCAGAAATGATCAAATGTGCATATTTCAAAAAATATCAAATGTATTTCCGGAAATAAATCTTCCGAATTTGATGGTTCTTCTAATATTTCTGTAGAAATAAGAAAGGTTTTGATAATCCGTTCTTAAAATTCCGTTCTAAATCTGAGTTTTTATTTATAAAAAAAATCAGAACCTGGGATAGTACTCCTCCGAAAGATATTTTTTATTACTGACTTAATAGCTGATTTATCAAAATCGATCTTTAGGCACAATATTAATTTCTAAGCAGTTCTCTTTATTGCAGATTCTGATTTTTTTTTATAAATAAAAACTTCTCAGCTTTAGAACAATCATGAAATTCGGAGGAATTCAAACTAAAGAAAAACATGTGCGTGAAGATTTATTAGCAAACACAGAAACCAATTGTTTTAAGAGTGCTCTAAAATGAGTTAACATAGCTCTGTTAATGACTTAACATAGAATATTAACTAAAAACTAAAAAAATTAATTACTACAGAATTGTAGTTTTCAAATATTCTTTATGTTTAAATAATATAATAAATATCCTAGATTTGAGTTTGTTTGTAAAGTAACTGGAGAGGATTTGTGTCTACTGCGGAAAAGTGGAGTTAAGCGCGGATACTACACCTAGTACTAAGGCTGTAGTTATCAGATTTAATAATGGCTAGCTCCTAATTAACTCCAGATTCGATCAATTTTCCCACTACAAAAAGAGCTGAAAAGGGTTTGTGTCTACAGTTCATAATCTACATATTTTTTCTGAGTAATTCCTTAGATCGTAAGACTTTTTTCTGAGATTTTGAGGATTTTTTTTTTATAAAAAAGCATAAAATGAGAAGGTTTTTACGCCTAAAATCTTATCTTACGAGTTTTTTTATGAGAGTTTTTCTTGAGAAAAACAATTTCATTCTAAGAACTTTATTCAACATAATACGTTTTTCTAGAGAAAAAACCTACGAGTATAATATTGAGACAGTAGAGAAAAACTTTTTTATTCTGCAGAAATTTTTCGTAGAGTTAACCCCTTCCAACATAGGCATTTTTTTTTTTAATTTTTAAATAACAGATCCTGAGGACTATTGGTCCTAAAAAAGTGTTTAGACTCAGAACTTTTTACTCGAGTAAAACTATTAAATCTTTAGGTTTTTTACTAAAGAAAAAATGAAAAAAATCTAGACTTTTCTTAGAGATAAACCAGGGACCGTGAGAGTTATACCTTCATAAATAAAAGTTATTTTTTATTATTTTTTCGAGCAGAAATAAGTTTTCTGTTATTTCTAATTATTTTTTTATTTTTTCGATCAAATTTAAAAATCAAACATAAGATATCTCCACAAAGCACATTGGTCATATTTTGGATTTTTTTGGCATTAAGTCCAAAAAAAAGTTGTCCAATTTGACTTTTTTATTATTTGGGGAAAAAGACAAAACTCGAGCTAAGCCTAGAAAATTGTTAATTTTCATCCTTTTCGAAAGTTTGATATATGTAAAATGTATTTTATATCATGCTTTTAACGAAAAGTGGAAACGTTAAAGGAAGCAAAACAAAACAATGTATTTAAAGCTTCATTACCGTTATTGACATAGAATTTTGATTTGTGCAAGTGACGTTTTTTCTATTTTGAAAAATTCTATAATTTGTTTTCAAACTGGCAACATGATACAGGAAAAATATCCTTGGTTACCTATTAATGAACACAACTGATGACAAAAACTCCGAAACAAAATTGGAATCTGATTCTGAATCTGGATCAGAAGAATATAAAGACTTTGAATAGTAATAAATAATAATGTGCTGATATTAAAATTCATTTGTTATACTTGTAAGCATTTAAGTTCCTCTTTTTCAATTGTATAGAAATTTATCAGCTTTTTAAAAAAATGTCCCCACATTGGGTAAGCCATTTTGTTTTTTAAAAATCTGACTTCAAATTTGAAATCAGCGATCCCAAAAACCGCATAAGTCTCATTCCTAAAGAAATTCAAGCAGTTTTAAAAAAAAATTCCGCCATTTTGGGTCCGCCATTTTGTTTTTCAAAAATCTGACTTCAAATTTGAAATCAGCGACCCCAAAAACCCCCTTAGTCTCATTCCTAAAGAAATTCAAGCAGTTAAAAAATTTTTTTCGCCATTTTGTTTTTCAAAAATCTGACTTCAAATTTGAAATCAGCGACCCCAAAAACTCCCTTAGTCTCATTCCTAAAGAAATTCGAGCAGCTTAAAAAAAATGTGTGCCATTTTGGGCCCGCAATCTTGTTTTTCAAAAATCTGACTTTAAATTTGAAATCAGCGACCCCAAAAACCATAGGGTGTAAGTTTTATGCACATTGAATGCTTCCTTCATATTAATGCCAAGTTTTCCACGATTATGACCAATGTGCAAAGAAATGAACTTCGTTGGAATATTTCTGATTGGCATTAATATCAAATGTCAACAAATGATTTTACTCACATTTTTGTCAGTGGTTGATTATTTCTGCTCGAAAAATTAAAACCATGAAAATCAAAATTATAAAAAGCAAAGCATATCCTGAAGGACTAGCTCACAAAAATCAAAATCGTATATGTACTTGAATTAGTTCTGAAATATTTACTTGTACAGTGTGCGACAAAACATATGCACGAAATTGTGGTTCATACGATATGTCTAAATAAGAAAGACAAACACATCGTCTTGTCAGTGCAATACTTTAACAACTCAACATGTTACTGTTTTCCGAAAACTGCTCTACTGGGCTAGAAGAGACTCAAAGAATCAGATGAATATTATAACATCCCAAAATTTTATTGTTTTCGGTGCAATTACAATACATATTCTTATATTACGATGAACATATTATACTGAACGATAAAACTTTAAACCGTAATATCTCAAAACTATCTATTCGTGTTGTTACAGTATTGCACTGGCAAGACGATATTTCGTTTTCGAATTATTTTATTTATAAAATGACTAGAGTAACATTGCCCGAGTTGGTGGACAATACATAATATAAGTTTATGTCTTTATATTAAAAATGAAATCTTCCAGAAGGAATTGACATTTTCCTAAAAAAAAAAAAGAAGTGCAAAAACACAAATTTTGGAAAGTGAGAACATCAAAAAAGAAAAAAAATTACACATTTTATATGGGAAATACACCCCATCGCAAAAGTGAGCATAAAACGCATCTGCGTGGACATTTTTCATTGTTTTTTTAACCATAAGTGTAAATCGGTCGAGTGGTTCTCAAGTTTTAATTAAATTATTAAAATAACACAAAAGCAATAAAAATTTGTTATCAAAAATAAAAAAATCAACATAGTTTCTTATACGCGACAAAACATAAATAATCACATTTTCAGTTTATTCAATAAAAATTAAAACTTCTCCAATAAGGTATTTTTTTAAAACTTCTTTACATCTGCGTGAACTCAATTAGATTTGATAAATTTCCCCGGAAACTCCATTCCATGCAATTTCGACCTGTCGGAATAGGTCATCCGTATTGTTACAATTTTTGGGATTTATTTTACGATCTAGATTTTCTATAGATTTTCTATGGGATTGAGATTGTGCTGGCCATTTAAAAATGTTAATCTTACTTTGTGCATGGGAGTTAACGAGCCTGAAGAATGAAAACTGCTTATAATACGCGAAATATTACTACGACTGTCTTCAAATTTGTTTGCACTGTTTATCACTGATTCAACTCTATTATTTATCATTTATTCGCCTCTAATTATTATTTTTTCTTTTAATTGCACTGAGTACTTTTTGTTAGCCATTTTTTTCATTAAAAAATTTCAAGATCGATGACTCTGAAAGATCAGCAACGACTAAATCAAAGCGTGCAAATTTTCTCGAATTATTCATACAATGTTCAAAAGAGAATTTTTTTTATTATTTAACGGTACTTCTTGTTAGTGGTCTTTTACGATTATTGAAGAATGTAAATATCTATTATTTCGTGCTTTTGTTTTGTCGCGAACAAAAAACGATATAGTAAATTAATATGCAGTCACTGACATTTAAAGTCGGGCAGATGTGCATGAAAACATTTCTAGTAGCAATATCTATGTTTTTTATGAAAGAAAATGCATCTCAGTTTTTTCTATTTTATCACAAAAACCCTTTTATTTGAAAAAAAAAAAAAAATAAATAAATAAAAGTCTAAACTGAGGTCACTTTTTGTCTCACATGAAATGTCGGGCAAGCAATGTTTTGAGTAAGAAAAACGGTAAATATACCGTTATTTTTGCGTTTTCTGTATTTAGTTTTAAAATTATTGGTCATTATTTTCTTATCAATCATTTAGTGAAGTTTATTCGAGTATTATAGTATTGGAGCCATAAAATTAGTTGCATTATTAGCAATTTAAAAATTATTTTACCCCAAGAATTTATGGCCGCCCTATACTAGCAAAATAAAAATATATTCTCTCCAAATATTATGAAATTTTGATATTCTTTTTAATTTTTTTTTTTTTTTTGCTATGTCGCGAATTTACAAAATGCCTCATCTAACTGATGATGACATCACTAGTGTGATGCTTAACGAAGGCGATAACAGTGGCACTGATAGCAGTGACAATAAAGACGATGAGGATTTCACCAGCGATGAAGATGCACGTCCTACAGAACACGATTTATCCGACATTTTGAATTTGCAGTTCGAAAACTGCTGTTGAAGATATAGAGCTATCGATTTCAGTTTTGCGAGCACGTCAAACAAAATTGGAAATTGAAGGAGATGGATTCAGCATGTGTATGTCAAGCGTTTTTACTGGCAATGTATTAGATATTAAAAACAATTAAAATTAGTTCAAATCAATTGTTTGAAAAAAAAAATCTCTTAAGCATCGTCTTAACGAAGTGGCTTTTGTCGGTAATAGAGAATTACCAGAATACATTAACAATTTGAAGACTCGTTTTTAATGTTTTCACTACTTTGTAAATTATATGCTCAATAAACAATTTGAAAGTCCTCTAAAACATTTACAATTTAATGCATTTTTATAACAA
Organism: Cordilura impudica; assembly: GCA_963682025.1. Classification (NCBI taxonomy): domain Eukaryota; kingdom Metazoa; phylum Arthropoda; class Insecta; order Diptera; family Scathophagidae; genus Cordilura; species Cordilura impudica. Next base: position 200,733,076 of record OY821520.1, on the reverse strand, counting down.
TAAAAAAATACCAGAAAAAGATTAAATTTCTTACGATTTGCACAGTATATTGGCCCATAAAATTAAATGAAAGCAAACTATCAAATTTTGGACTTCAAATGCGTGTTTCCTGAACGAAAATTAGTGTAGGTTGAATTTTTCCTCCAAAACAAAAACTGGCACATTAGAGGGTTAAAAGAAAGTGTTAAGAATCTCAATGTCATTGAACATTTATGAGACGAATTAGGACGTAGGATGCAGGACAGGCTGTAAACAACTCTGCTCTACAGGTAGAGTGGAAAGCTGTTGAGAATCAAATAGGTGGCGTAACAAAAATACTAACTTTGCGTTTTTTGATTGATTTTTTATGTAATGCCCGACTTTACTCGTGGTTTTATCATTTCCAGGCTAGGCCATGCTCCGGCGGAAAATGGAATTGCCCCATAATATTGAGCGAATATCACCAATTTATGATTATTTTACACTATTTTAGTGTTGATAATATATCAAAATATATATAAAGGAAGTGCTACAAGTATCTTATTTTTTGGAAAAACCAAAAAAGCCCAAATGGAATGTTGTAATTCCATTAATAGTCAAAAGGAGGGGTTAAATAAATCCATTTATGTATTTTTACGTTACAATAATATGATAATGCATTATAAATTAGTAATTGTACATTTAAGTCAAGTTCATAAACAACATGCATTTCTTCTTTGCCAATTATTTGTAATAAAGTTGCAAAAAAATTATTATTGACTCTACAGTAGAATAAAAAGAGCTCTTTGTTGCTCTCGTCGTTTTCACACAAAATATTAACTACTATTAATTTATTGTATTTAATTTATTGTTTAAAAAATAATATTTAAGAAATACTTTTAGCGTGTACATTTCCATCATTGGAGAACATATTTTGGTAAAGAAAAAACTCGCTGGCAATTAAAAAAATTGTGGAACCATAAAGGCCACCTTACACTTGTCAAATTCACCATCAAGCGTTGTGGTTGTATTAATGAAAATTGTGTTTGTATTTGTGACACCGACGATGCTTGATGGAAAATCAAAAATTTAGAATTTATGTGAATTTGACAAGTGTAAGGCGGCCTACTAGCTGACTTCACGACTGCAATTTACAGCCGTCGGGCAGCTGGCATTTTTTCCATTCATTATTCTATTTGATAACTTGAAGTGAATTATTGTCTAGACCGAATACGATACCGTATACCATGGTTTAGAGATCCTATCTCTTCGGTCAAACTAATTGGATATAGAAAATAAGCATAAACCAAATTTGAGTGGCATTGTTATTAATTTTTTTGGCTGCAGATATGAAAATGTTCATATCGGGTGCTATATTTATATGTGGACTAGGTCGAAAAATGGACCGATCCTGACCATATTTGGTAAAGTCCTTATATTTTGAAAAAATATATACAAACCAAATTTTGAAAAAATCTGTGCATATTTTTGTTTTTTTGATAGATTTAAGTGAAGATCGGGAAGCAGTTCTATATGGGGCCTATGACTAAGAATTGTTCTGTAGGGATTATTTTTGGACTACTGATTAATGGATAAAATAAACATACACAAACCCAATTTGACTGAGATCTATATGATAATTTGGATCTTATGACAATTTATGTCGATTTATAGGGGTCATTTGTATGGGGACTAGGTCTGAACATGGACCGAATTTCACCAATTTCAATAGCGTTCATCCCATGGCCGATAAAAGCTTATATATCAAATTTCATCAAAATATATTCATATTTGCGACCTGTAGTTTGATTACAAGGATTACATGGACACACAGACGGATGGACGGACGGACGGACGGACGGACATCGCTAAATCGACTCAGAAAGTGATCCTGAGTCGATCGGTATAATAAAAGATGGGTCGAGGTCAAATATTTTTGGTAGTTACAAACAGCAGCACAAAGTCATTATACCCAAACCACATAGTGGTATAGGGTATAACAACAGTAGTACAACAACAGTACAACAAGCAAAATAATAATGGATGATAAAGCAATTGACGTTGAAGAATTGATTGCTGCAGTGTTCAAACACCGTCCAATTTGGGACCAGAAGAATAAGCACCATCGTAATGGAATTTTTGTGCGAAAGGATCGGAATGGGAAAGGATCGGAATGGAATTGAAAGTTCCATGTAAGTATGAACAAAATTTTTATTTTTAATACCTTTTAAACTGCTGGTCAAGTCTATAACATATAACATATAACATCATCTTTTTGTTGTTGTGAGTGATGATGATGATGATGAAATACTACTACTTATTATAATAATAAACAAGTAAGAAAATTATAGTCGGTCTAGACCGACTATACGATACCCTATACCATGCGTTGAGAAACCCTATCTCTTAGGCCCAACTAACTGGACATAGAAAGTAAGCAAAAACCAAATTTGAGTGGGATTTTTATTAATTTTTTTGGCTGCAGATATGAAAAAGTTCATATCGGATGCTATATCTATATGGGGACTAGGTCCAAAAATGGACCGATCCTGATCATGTTTGGTAAAGTCTCTTGCATTTTGCAAAAATATATACAAACAAAATTTGAGAAGAATCAGTGCAATATTTTTGTTTTTTAAGAGATTTAAGTGAAAATCGGGAAGCAGCTCTATATGGGGCCACAGGGATAATCTTTGGACTACTCATTAATGGATGTAATGAACGTATATAAACCCAATTTGAGTAAGATCTATATGACAATTTGGATCTTATGACAATTTATGTCGATTTCATAGGGGTAATTTGTATGGGGGCTAGGTCTGAACATGGACCGATTCTCACCAATTTCAATAGCGTTCATCCCATGGCCGATAAAAGCTCATATACCAAATTTCATCAAAATATATTCATATTTGCGACCTGCAGTTTGATTACAAGGTTTACATGGACACACAGACGGACGGACGGACGGACGGACATTGTTAAATCAACTCAGAAAGTGATTCTGATTCGATTGGTATAATTAAAGATGGGTCTAGGTCAAATATTTTTGGTTGTTACAAACAGCAGCACAAAGTCATTATACCCAAACCACATAGTGGTATAGGGTATAAATACCACCTGCTCTAATAATAATGTTATATACACTTGGTGGTCTTTTACATATAACCTCTATTTTCCATTTTTTGCTTTAGTTGAAGAGTTAAAAAAAAATGGAAAACTTTACGCGCGCAGTGCCGAACGCAATGCAATAAAAAACCAATGCACAGATCAGGAGATCCTGGATTGTTTTCTGAGGAACAGCAGCTCTGTAATGATGCAGCATCAACATGGCCATATTTTCAGCAAATGAGTTTCATGAAAGCTCAGATGATCCCACGGCAATTGACTGGAAATATGTTGGCAGCAACAACAACAACACACAGCGACAAGCGAGAACATTTGAAGGGAAAAACCTCAATCACATTGTCGGCTGATAATATTGATGATGACGGTGGCAACAAAAACAAGTGTGACTCTGCTTCTTCTGCTTCCGAAGATTAAATTCTAGCCTCACCACCGAAGTGAAAAAAGAAAAACGTATGCGGCTAGAGTGTTAGAAATAGAAGAGAAGAAGATGAAATTACTTGAACGAGACTCACCATCATCGATGGAGCTAACAATGGTCCAGCTGCTGAGCGACATTAAGAGGAACACAGAAAAGAAGAATGAGCGAAAGCCGACAGTGAAACGAAAACTTTTGTGGCTACCTGCTATCCCTTCTGGATACCATAATAGAAAATGGTACCCAAGTCCAATGCAGACGTTAACTGCATAACATTATTGATAAATACGTATGTGCTGACAACAACAATGGTGATAGTGGTTCCGGCGACGTTGCTTATTATGATGACAGCATGTTCTCTAAATAATGTTGTTGGAATCGAAATGAATTAGAGTATTATTAATTTATCGTGATTTTCATCATTTTTTACTTTTGCATTGAAAATAATTAATAAATTTTTATTTTAAATCTTACACAAATTTGTAAAATCCACATTAAAAAAAGAACAATAAGTAGCTTATTCGGATTTTTTCATATAACGTTGCGCTGCATAACAATTTATCTTAGTTAAGCCTTCTTGTACATTCTATGACGGAACTTGGAATATATTTTATGTTGTTGTTTTCTGTTTAAAACATTTTGTTTTATGCTTTATGTCCTGTGTTAGTAAAAGGGGTTTATCATCGTTAGAAATAAATAAAAAATGAGTTTTTCTATAGTATTAAGTACAAGTTCATAAATTTCAAAATAAAAATTTAGATTCTAGATTCTTAAGCAAAATCCTAAAATTTTTAGTTTTCCTATAAATAATATGTAATATGTATTATATACAGTAGGTGTAATAGAAACTAGGACAAAGTATACGTCTATTTAAAATTTTCAAAAATGTATTTAAGAGTAATAATTTATTCATTTATTTAATTCCATTTCTTTTACAAGATAGAGTCTTACATATATTTATAGTACAGGAACGTTTTGCGTTACAAAGAAAACATTTTATAATATATTATTAATATTATTATTAATTACAACATAGCATACTTAGTATAATATAACAATATTGATAAAAAAAAATAGACTATTTAAAAAAGTCGAATAAAAAAGTTTTGGAACTTTTAGCATTGCTGTTTAATTGGAACAAGTTAGTGGAAGATTGTTCCAAAGACGAGAGGCATGGACATAAAACTGCACTTCAGATACTAGGTATTGATGTTTACGTATTATAATATTTCGGTTTCTTGGCGATTAGAAAAAACTATTTTTTTTTCAAATATATATTTGGGGGTTTGCCTGCTTATTATTTTATGCAAAAATGTTAAGAGTGCCAATTTTCAACAGATTATCAAAAGAGACCCCGAAAAGATTATTGGAAACAGAGGAAACATGGTCAAATCTTCTCAACCCATACTCATATCTTATAATATTATTAAACAAGACTTCTAATACTAACTGCGTCACAGCTTCGAAATAGTTCACATCCATACATCAGGGAAGGAATCAGGTACGTCTTGGCAAGGCCCTTATACTAGAAGGGGTGAATTACTGTGTGGACCAAATAGTTTTGCATAATATTGACCAACAAATAATTTTATATGATCAGTCCATGTCAAATTGCCATTGAAAATTATCCCAAGATTTTTCGCCGCATTAACAAACAATTTAAAAAATCTTCAGAAATGGTGGGAATTAAACTTTTTTTCGTATTAATATGCATTTAAATTTCCGCGGATTCAAGCAGTGTCCGTTAGCATTAGCCCAAAGGTAGATTCTGTTTAAGTCGTCATCTAGAAGGGTTATGCCTGAAGCAATATTCTCAACTGGGCTACTTAAAAGTGAGTTGCAGGTCATCTGCCTATGAATGTATCTTACAATTGGTGAGTAGTTTTGGCAAATCATTTGCAAATTAGAGTGGACCTAAAATAGAGCCTTGAGGCACTCCCCTAGTAAGGCATAATCGATCTTACCATACACCGTTTACAAATACTGATTGTGTGCGGTTTGCAAGATATGATGACATAAGTTTGGTTGATGTGTCCGTAAACCTAAAAAGAATTCAATTTTCCAATGAGTATATCATGAGCTACCGTAGCGAAAGCTTTAGAATGGTCTAGAAGCACTAAAAAGTTAAGATTTCCATTTTTCTAACTTCGACAAGAGCCGTAACACAGCTTTGGCTCTGACGAAACCCAGATTGCGTACTGCAATGCAAATTGTGAGTATTGACATATGAAATCATTTGTTCATACAACAGTTTTTCTAAGACTTTCGATAGAAAACACAAAGGTCTGAATTCTCCATTTGACTTAGGTAATGTAATTAATATCTCAAAATTTTTTTTTTGTTTACACTAGGGAATTTTATCACCTCTTTACTTGTATAATTAAAGATTAAATCCAGCGGTGTATGCATAATAACAGCACCAAAGTAAAAAAGAACAAAAAATTAGGCGAAAACAAACTTAATGAAACTTAATGAAAATGGAAAAAAAAATATCGTATTTCATTTGCGTCATTTTCTGTCATAAATTTTAATCAAAAACTATTTTATCAGTCAGAAATTTAAAAAAATTTTAAAAATGGGCCGATAACGGGAAAAAGCTTCATTCAATAAAAGTGGAGAAGCAATAAGAGAAATTGTAAGTCTTTACTTGAAGAATGACAGAATATCAGTCCTGAATATTGCACAAAAAACTAGTACAATCAATGAAAATACGTCTAAAGATGGTGATCTCAAATAAGGGAATGCACACAAAGTACTAAAATTAGATGGAAGTGTGTTATTCTAATTCTTAAAATATGGTGTACCAGTTTCCTTTTTGTTTTATTCAGAATATTGATATTTCTACTGTTTGGATTTCATGTTTCTTTAAATTAATAAAAATGTATCAAAAAAATCTACTGTACACAATATAAAATTCGCGGTTTTTATTTTTTTATATCTTACTTTCTTAGCTGAAGAAATACAGCGCGTGACAATAAAATGGAAACTTTTAACAAAACATATTTTTGATGATTTGAACGGTCAGGTCAATATCAAAAAATAGGATCACAAAATTAAAATCTTTTAATTTAAAAATTTGTATGTTTTATTTATTTTAAAAGGAAAAATATTAACAAAAAAATAGCCTAACTTCAGAAAAAAAAACTTAAGTATTCATATTTATGCTGTTGACAAAACATTGGAAACCTTTAGTATACAATCGATAATTGAAAACTTTTCCTCTGATTTTGGTTTCAATATTTTGTTAAGTATCCATTATTTTTTAGTACTGCTTCATAACAAGCTAAAGGACATGGAGTCAATTAAATTGTTGATGATATCCACTGAAATAGTTTGCCATTCCCATAAATTTTTTATGGGATTGAGACCTGGTGAATGGACTAGCCATTCAAAACACTAACTGCATTAGATTGTAGCCATTCGGTTACAACTTTAAAGGTATGTTTTGGGTCATTTGGTCATGTTGGGCATAGTTTCCTCTGCGTATTCATACATTACGTCATTTAGAATTTGCATGCATCCAATTCCAATATTTTTTACTATATGAATTGGACTCATTCCTTCACTTGAAAAAGAGTCCATACCAAAATATTTCCATCGCACAACTTAACAGTTTTATTTGTATATTTTGGTTTTTTCCCTTTGGAAAAGAAAATTGTATTCTAAATCCGTCGTGACCATTTCACGTGTCCTTTAGCAAAATGTTTGGAAGCCAGACAATTTTTTTGTGTTATCACTGCTTTCTTCACAGGACGATAGCAACCAAGCCTCAATTGCTCGTCGGGAAACAGTTTGAGCACATTTTTTTAGTTTCAGATTGTTAATGATCTCTTTATGTAGTATTTTTGGACATTTTTGAAACTACCTTGCTCTTAAATTAACCTGTCTTTGACTAACTTTACGGGGCCTATCGCCTAAGTATTGAGTCGTCACTGTACACCTCTTCACGATATTGATCGACCAACTGATGTACGTGGGAGAAGTTCAACCGTATAAATTAAGAAACGCGGAAAACTTTAGGTTACAAAGGGTGGCAACAGCAATGCAAAGATCTCTCTTCTTCAAGGGACTAAAAATATATAATACGTTACCTAACTATGTCAAATTAGAAAGAATTGTTAATGTTTTTAAAAGAAATGTCACACAATTTTTAAGATATAATAACACAAATCAAGAAGTTGTATAAAAATTGTTAAATATTAATTATTAGTTTTAAATTAAAGTATAATAAATACTACTACTACTACTACTACTACTAAAAAAAAAAAATATTTCTTTATAATTTTTTAAATTTTGGATTTATTCATAAAATATTTTTCACAGCTGGTTTTTAACTCTTCACAAAACTTTATTCTTGCCATTATTTTATAATAATTAATTATAAGATTAAAACATTGAAAAATCAATTAAACTTAAACAAAACTTGAAAGAAAACGTCAGCAACTATAAATATTTACTAGCAGAGCCCAGCCCTCGAAATTCGAGTGCAAATTCTAGGAAATTTTATTTTTTCATTCAATTTATTTCTTTCAATGTTTTAAGCCACCTAAAGGTATGCTATTCACAATTCAACACAGGGCGTGTGATATGCAATTATAATGAAATTCGATTGCCTTATTGTCGTTATTGGTTTATGTCCAAAATTATTTTTCAATTCAAAGGGCTTTTCATATACAATTTTTGCAAACACATTAACAAATTTAATAAACACACACACATCATTGTATAATTTTATGTATGTGTTTGTAGCAACTTTAAATGCATTTTACTCAAAAAAAATTTAAAAATGTAAAATCTGTAAATCTGGTGGACAGTCAAGAAGAACTACCTTTCAAGTGAGGTATGTTTGGTCAAAGTCGGGATAAAACTGACAAAGTTACAACGTTCACAAGAAATCGCCCTGCCTATTAATATTATAGATATAACGTTTAATATATTATATATATTTTCTTTCATACCATATTCTATTTTTATCGTTTTAATCAAATGTGGTAGAGAAGTTAAAAAGTTTCCATTGTTTTGTCATCATAAAAATAAATAATCGAATGAATATTTTTGAAACATATATGATTTTTCTGAAACCCATTGATAATTAGTGCCGGTTTACACATGAAAGTTTTCTTGCTGAAAGTCTTGAGTTTATAGGTGAAACGGGAAATTCTCTTTTATTTCTTACTTCGCAATTGTCAAAGTAAAGTTATTTTAAGTTTTCTTTAATTAATATGTTTTGTTTGTGTTAAGAAAGATAATAAATTAAAATAAAGTTAATATTAATGAAATAAAATGATAAAATAAATAATTAAAATGATAAAGTAAACATGAACAAATCTTGAATTTCAATACAAAAATTTCAGTGTGTAGTGAAAGTTTAAAAGAGAATTTCAAACAGTTTCGGAAAGAAAAATTTCATGTGTAAACCGGGACTAACTGAAATCCATTTTATAATTTCTAAAAAAAAAACATTTTATAATTTCTGAAAATCAAATGATTTTATTTGAAATCCGTTTTATAGTTTCTGAAAATTTATTTAAAAATCTGCAAATCGATTAACGTTTTCTGAAATACATTTGATAATTAAAAAAAAAGAGTCTATTGAGAATTTTTGAAATTCTTTTTATATGAAATTCTTTTTATATGATATATAATTTCTAAAAATTGTTTTTTTTTTCTAAAATAAAATCAGAAATGTTGCAGAAAATCTATATTCTTGGCGTGATATCACTGATGATAAAATGGAAAATCTTCTTTCTTTTATAAATAAAAATATTTAAATATGCATATCGACATCTCTTTTATAAAAATAAATCAATAATTCTTAAAGAAAAATAAAGAATATAATTTAAAACAATTACTCACTTGTAAACCATGGCATTGTCACAATGATCATCTAAGGCAAAATCAAAACGAAATTTATGATTCTCCAAAAATTTCGTCAAGTCTACTTTGTTGCGCGGCTCATGTACAATCATAGTGTCCTTGCGTGGCACGGAGATGACGTCAATTTCTTTGCGATTGACTTCTTTGCGCGATAGAGGCCTTTTTCGGACACACACCGTGATTTGATGATCCTCGACAGCCTGACCATCGACGAGAGGATTGAATTCTAGAGTCGATTGGTATTCTCTAATCATTTGAGCGGTTTCCCAGTTGGGATTTCCCGGATCTTGATTCATAAGAGCAGTTTTTTCCTCTTTCATTTCGGCTTGGCGGGCACGACGCTTTTCACGATTTTCCTTTAGACGTTCGACTTCTTTGACTACGTAGGAGCGACGAGCGCCTATATTACCAGCGGCTACTGAATTGCCGGTTGTGCCGACACTACCACCGACGCCGTAGGAGGATGTATTACCAACACTTGCGGTATTGTTGATATTCGAACTGGCACCAGAGACTAATCTTGAGGCATTGTTGGTAGTGCGGGATCTTACAATACCCGTTGTGGGCGGCTGTAGAGGAGGTGGTATATTCTCGACATGCTCGGCCACAGATGCGGAGGACAGTATTGAGGAATTAATAGTGGCACGATTTGTACGATGACCTATAGCACCTTGTGTATGATTACGAGATAAATTGATGGGAGCTGTAGCTACTTTTTTAGGTTCCGGTGCTGTATGTATGGTTTCTTGTTCAGCCTGGACCAAAATTTCCGGATTTAATGAGAGTATAGCCTCGAGCTCTACCTCTTTGCCTTTCGTTTCACCACGTTCATACCATTCTACAGTTATGGATTTTCCAGACTCGTTAATTTTTGAGACGACCGCGGGATGTACACGGCCGTCGGTACGTTTGATATTGACACTTTGGCCAATTGTTATGAATTCCATAGTGGGAGTTTTTTTTTGGTTATTTGGCGTAGGTTCACTTGAATCTTAGCAATAGCTGCAGCAGCCAGTGTTTCACTCACACTCAATCGTATAAATGTCTTGCAATGTATTTTATCGTGTTTGTTGGTTGGTTGTTAGACAACAAAACGTTTTTGTACGACTTCAATTCTTCATACAATGAGACATAAAAAGAGCGAAATCGGAAAAAGTGGCTCTACTTTAGAAACGAAACTCACCGCTGTTGTTGTAGTGACGGCTATTGTGGTGTTAGTAATCAACCAAAAAAAATTAATTTTTTTTTTTGGGAAATTGTAAATTTAGAGTTTCGGTTTTTAATTTCATGCAAAAAAAAACTTTTTGATACTTTTTCTTACACACTTTTTTCTTTTTGTATAGTTCTATTCTTTTAACAAAACCAAAAAAAAAGAACTTCAATTTCTTTAATTCAATGTAAAAAAAACACTTCCTTATTGTTGCCTTCCGTCGATATTTGACAGTTTCTGTTTTTTTTTTTCTATTCCCTTCTTGCTCCTCCTTAATAAAACTCTTTTTCTTTTGTGTAGGAGTTTTATTGTACAATTGCTATTATAATTGAATCTGCTGTTTAATTTAAATTAATTTCAACTTTTTTTTAGATTTTTTCCGTTAATGATGATTACTCACAGAGCTAGTTTGCTTGGTTAACAAAAAATAAAATAAAACAGCTGCAGAGCTGCGGCGGTATTAAACAAAAATTTATACCTTGACTATAATAATGTTGCTGTGGTGGTAATTCGCTCTCAATTCGAAAACTCAACTGACAATTGCTTCAAAAATGGCGGCGAATTTTGTTTTTGCTATGCTCTATTCTCTTTTTAGCATTTGTAGGTATTGTATATTAAACTGATGTCATCCAGGGTTGTTACAAAAGGCCAAAGTTGCAAAAACTTGCATTTAACTTGCAAAAAGTAGTTTACAAAAATTTAATGTTTTTAATAAAATTAAATAATTTCAAAATATCGCCAGATAATTTAACAAAAACTCCAAAGCTAATCAAAATTTTTATAATATCGTATTTATTTTTGTTTTAGTAAAATGTTTGGATTTGTTTTCGACTAAATTTTCGAAATATTTTTGGAAAAAAATTTTCATTCGCTGTTTGAATTTTATATGAATGCTTGCTTTGAAAAAGTAAACTACTCGTTATTTTTTATACGTCTTAATTCAATTTTGTTGAGAATTTAAGCCGACCAACAATTGTAATAAGTATATAAAACAAAATCAGGGAAATTTTCGGAGTTGTATAATTATTATTTTATTATTTATATACCGCTATTAGCAACAGTGTATCACAGTAAATGTTAAAGGTAGTATCACACAATGTGTTTTTTACATATGTAATGTCAAATTTTCCCACAGCAAAAGTTATACACATCGTGTGATATATATGAAACACTGTTAATGTGCAATACATGAGGACAGTCACATGTACATTTTACAATTAGAACAGGTTCTATTTTGGCATGACAAACATATGAAAATACAACACTGCTTGTGGCGAAAGAAAAACATATAAAATATATATATATATTTATTTTTAGCCATAAATTTTTGTAAATTCACAAATTAAATCAGCTGTTGTGATACCAAAAATTATGAATCGTATGTAAAACGATAATTTTGACAGACACAGAATTACATATGGGAAAAAAATGACAGTACATACGTAAAAACACATCGTGTGATATCGCCTTAATTCGCCGAAAACTTAACAACTCTGCTATGATTACTTTGCACTCTTTAAATTTTCTCACACAAATTATGCAAATAATGCCAAAAACAACAAAGAAAACCGCGATGATTTAACTGCAAGTAAAGAAATAAGTAACGAATATTTAGAAAAAATATCACGAAATTTAAAACACACATATGGAAATTAACAAACTTATATATTTCTATGAAGAAAAAAATAATTTTTCTTTACCAAGCCTACAGTTTTCGTAAATTTATAAGGATTTTAGTTATTAGAAATATGAAAATTATTAAATTTTAACATTATTTGTAAAAATAAATAAACATATGTTTGATGCAAGTTTGTAAGCTAATTAAAAACCCTACAACAATGACCAACAACAACCAACCAAAACTGTTGAAGTGTAAGTTTGGGGGAGATGTAAATTAAATTTTTTGGTTGGTTACATTTTGTGAGACAAAAAAAAAAAAAAACACGCACACACAAGAAGGAAGTGGTAAATGCACGAAAACAAGAAAAATCTCATTTCTATTGAAGGTAACTACAAAACACCACAAAATTGTAAACTCTTATGCAAGCCATGATACAAATAAAAATGGGAATTTTTTGTTAATATAATTTGTTTTTTTAAGTACTGCATTTGTTTTATTTCATTACTCATAGCTTGAACAACTCTTGTCTTTCTCTTATTACCACTCTTACTTGATTTTTTTACGGTTATAACTTTTTTCACACTTGTTTTAATTCTATATTTTTTTAATTAAATGTTTCCTAAAATGGTAATCAATTGTATATAGTGTATCGGCATGTTTTTTTAATGCCTGTGTCACAGTTATCGTTAAGTGCCGCTGCCTTTAGTGCGGCCCATACTAAAACTGCTTTATTTCGTTTTTTGCTCTATGATTTTATTTTATGTTCGTGTTCTTTTGTTTTCTCTTCTTTTTTTTTTGTTACAGTTATAACTAACCGTCACCTTAATGACAGTTTCCTCGACAACCAATTTAATTGCTTTTAAAAGTAAATAAAACTATTAGAAAAAAAGTTATAAAATTTCGGGCGGTTTTAAAGTTTAATTTAAAAATTTTAAAATCTGTTTCTGTTCTAGTTTTCAGTTATTTGCTTTAATGTTTTCTTCGCTAAATAATGTTTCCTTTACTTTTATTTCCCTTTTATAACAGCTGATATTTATATTTTATTGTACCGTTAACTCTGGCTGTCAGTGTTTTATTTATATACAATATGTGATGCCGACTATCAAAAAGAACAAAAGCGCAATAAATTCAATAGGACAAAAATCATTCAAATACCAAAGCCCGGTCACAATAAAAATGAAAACTAACATTAACTTTATTTTATTCAATTTAAATAAAATTATATCAGATTTTTGGAAACAAACCTAGTGTGAACAATGTTAAAAGTTATCGGCTACTTTTAGTCTGAACAAACAAAGAAAAAGGAAAAAACTTTATTTTTTTGTAATACGTCTATTTAATGCGTTTCCAATAACATACGTTTCAAAATATCATTAAATTTGCAATCATTCTGTTACGAATGTCCCCATAACATGTAGAGCTGCTCAAAATTAATTGGAGCTATTTTATTATTTCACAAATTTGAATTTGTTTTCAAAATACCGATATAATATTTTCGTTTGTTTACCGATGTTACAGAACCGCAATAGCTGTCAAGTATCAGAGGACATTTATTTATTTAAACACAAAAAAAAATTATCCTAACAATTGTATAACATGCAAAATTAAAAGAATTTTTGTTAAAATCATTTTTTTTGTTGAAATCTAAAAGTACTAGACAAAATAAATATTGTTTATTAAACATTTTAAAACATCCGTTCATGAATATAAATTTTTTTTTAAATATAATTTACTAAAGAAAAAATAGGTAATTTACCATTTTTATGCAGGTCAAAATATGATAAAACAGAGTTAACTCAATTAACATTAACAAACAAAAAAATTTAATGTAAGAAAGATACTTTAAACGTTTTACGAGTTTTTTGATGACATTCTATCCATTTTCAATATATACTTCAATTTTTATTATTTATTATTATTAATTTATTATTATTTGTATTTTTCATACTTTTAATATTCACAATTCTAACTTCGCGAGCAAATATATATTTTCATGAATTGTTCATTTATTCATGCTCTCATTTTAGCGTGAAAACAATCATATTTCTAAGAGCTTTTTATATATATATATATATATATATATATATATATATATATATATATATATATATAGTTGTATATATATATATATAGTTGTACCTAAACATACATGAAAAGACTCAATAAAGATTTACTTAATAAATAATTTAATTTAGCTCTATAAAAATACAACATTTGTTTCAAATTTTACACACTCTCTTCTAAAACCACATTCATTTCTCTCATATTTTATATTATTTGAAATTAATGCCGTTTTCTTTTCTGACAAAAAATGACGCATTTTATTTTTTCGAAAAGTGTATTTTTTAAATATTCTAAATTAAGAGCAACCCTATTTTATACATCAATCGAAAGGTCTCAAAGTCGAGCGCTCGGAAATCGCAAAAAATTGTAGCCATTGATTTCTGTCAGGTCATAGTGTGAGAATATTTCCACATTGTTCCCCCTTTTTTGAATATTTTCACCCCATGACTTCAAAGAGGATAATAATCAAATTTTTTCGCATTTTATGAACACAGCACTTTGAGACCTTTCGATTCATGTATAAAATTAGGTTACTCTTAATTTAGAATATATAAAAAAATACACTTCTCGAAAAAAGTGCAAAAAAAATCCGACATTTTTTGTCAGAAAAGAAAACGGCATAAGTTATATAATTTAAGTCCCTTGTTTTTTACATATTTCTTAGTTATTTCTTTAAGTGTTATAAGAGATTTTAAGCTAGATATGCTAAATTTTAACAGCCGTATTCATAAAAGTTTTAAACAGCATTTCAAATCCATTTTAAGCAAAAATCTGAAAAATTATATTCTTAAACGAATTTTAGCATAAAATACCTATTTTAAACCTTGTGTATATAAAAGAATTTTAAACTTGGTTCGACCCTATTTTAAAATGACATTTGTGCTTTTTGCTTTGTATTTGTTTTCATTTTGAACATTGTAGCGAAAAATTGGTATTCAGTCGAGAGAAGTTAGTTGATTAATAGAATTAGTAAGAACTATTTTTATTGACAAAAGAAAACTTAAAAAAAGGAGCGACCCGTATTCTAATCCGGGCAAGGAACTCTTGCGCTTAGAAACCTCTTTGTTATTAATATCAATCATAGTATTTATACAAATTATTAAAATAATTTAATTAAGTCAACAATATTAAAAGGAATATTAATTTGTAATGACAATAGAACAAAAAAAAAAAAAAAACTAGTAAAACTGGTTATTTGAATAAAATCACCACTTAAATTACATTTCTACCTATCATTCTGTTTTGACTGTTTTTCTTTATTTATTTAATAGACACGTTTATCATAAATTTTTTTCTATAAAAACCACATTTTATTTATTTTATTTTATTTGAATAAAATCACCACTTAAATTACATTTCTACCTATCATTCTGTTTTCACTGTTTTTCTTTATTTATTTAATAGACACGTTTATCATAAGTTTTTTTCTATAAAAACCACATTTTTCTCAAACACGGCAAAAAGAAAATTATAGATAAGAATACCGTATGAATTAGTAACCATGGTTTTGTGTCTCGTCTAGCTATAATTCATGGCAATGTTCATGTTCAAGTCAGAGAAAGAAAATGAGACAAAATGCGAAGTGGGCTAATTATGTTTAGACATTTAATTTCCAAAATGTCTTTGAACCGTCAACAACAAAAATACGTTCTTTTACTCAATGCTTTGAACGAGTTAAAAAAACTAAAAATACAAATTGAAGAAGAAAAAGTTAAAGAAAAAGCACGAGATTTTGGGTGAATCCTTTTTTAGAATTTAATTAATAATTTCGCTTTTATTTAATTTAAGTTGCGCCATTTTAATTATATGAATTATATTATATGAATTATACCTAGTAGAGACACCATGTAATGAAAACAACTACCAGTTATTCGTTTAAACACCAACACTGTTGTACACTATATTTTTTTCCACATTTGACATTTACAGAAATTTTTATTTCACCAACAAATTGTATTCTAGGAAAACACAAAGCTTGTTAGAAACTTGTTAAAATAACGAATAAGTAAATAGCGTTTTAATACTAATATTAAATTGAATAAGACGTTTACAGTAAAGCTTTTGAATTGAAACAGCAAGGAAAAGAAATAATATAGTTAACCATCATGGATATTATGGATATACAAGCTGTAGAATCAAAGTTGAGTGACGTCACTGTGACCCCAATACCACGGTCACAGGTGCACTTCTACAATTATCAACAACAGCGTGAACAACGGGAACAGCAGCCTCAAATTCAAATATCCGCTATACATCACACACCCCGGGATCGTCATAGTCATCATCATAGTTCTACCAGTGACCGTGATGATGGCAGAGGAAGTGGAGGTCATTCAAATAGTCGTGATTTGTATACGCATTCAAAGAGGGAACGAGATTATCATCAGCAATTGAGTCAAGTGGCAGCAGCCGTTGCCGGAGGTAATACTTCAAATGCTGCTGTAGCTGCAGCGGCCTTACAATACACTCAACAACTACAGGCACAATTGGCTTTATTGCAACAACAAGCCAATACCACAGCATCACCTTCTATCACTTTAACACCAGCCAATCCTAGATCATCATTACCCTCTGCACTATCATCCCAATTGTCTATGACAGCTATACCAAACAACAGTCACAACAACAACAATAACAGTAATCATCATAACACAAGTATAACAACAACAAATGGTGCCAGCACACATTCTTTACTGAAATATCCACAGTCGATTTCTCCGCTGGTGTTAACAACTACACAATCATCAAATATTACAACACCCATGACTTCTACCTCAAATTTAACTACTTTTGCTAATATTGGAACAAGTAACGGTCTCACCAAATATGCTCAGCTTTTGGCGGTTATTGAAGAAATGGGTCGTGATATAAGACCTACTTACACCGGCTCTCGCAGTTCCACAGAACGTTTGAAGCGTGGTATAGTCCATGCGCGTATATTAGTACGTGAATGCCTAACGGAGACCGAACGATCAGCACGTCAATGAGATTTACTTTCTCCCGAGCTCATGGATTCATCGTCGATGGCCATCTCCTTATCAAGTACTATTGACTCTTTTCAAGATTAGTCTTTGAGTTATCGTTTCTTATGTATTTATTTAAGCTTTCTCGTTTAGTTTTAATTTAGTTGTATAGTTTTATTTTTTCAATTAATCCATCCCTTAAAATTGTTTTGTAATTTTGTTTGTTTATGAATTTATATAGAATATCCTTGAATTCATGTTTTCTTTTATTATAATTTTGTAATTTTAGTCTTGTTTTTTTTATTAAAAAATAAACATTTTTTTAACTTACATTTCCATATCAAATGCTCGAATAGCCTGCTTATATTTTTAATGATAGATGGCTCAGGAATTAAACAAAATTTTTTATATTTTATAAAGTTTTAAGAAGAGAATTATTTTTTTTTTTATTATTTATTCGTTTTTTCTATTTTTTAAGAACGCTTTTGAGGAAAGGAAAAACTAGTTTAGAAACTAATACGTTTAATGTAACTTCGAAAAAATAACACATTCAGGAAAAGAAAATATTTTTAGTACATTTTCGAGGAAAGAAAACTAAAATTATGAAACTTTTCCAAGAAAAAAAATAGGTTTAGTATACTTTAAAAAAATATAACTATTTTTGGAACACTTCCGGAAAAAAATAATTTTAATACATTTTCGGCGGAAGAAACTAAAAATTTTTTTATACAAGTCTCAAGAGAAAAAACATGTTGAATAAAATAAATAAAAAGTGTACTAAAATACTTCAGTATATTTTCGAGGAAAGGAAACTGAAATTCTTATTATACTTTTGAAGGAAAAATTGGTTTAGTGTACTTCGAAAAATTAAAAATATTTGTATTAAAATTTTGGACACAAATATTTTTAGCACATTTTCGAGGGAAATATAGGTTAAGTGAACTTCAAAAATAAAAATATATTTTTAGTACCATTTTGTAAAAAAAAATATTTTTAGTACATTTTCGAGAAAAAACTAAAATAATTATTAACATTTTTTAATGAAAATATAGATTAAGTGAACTTATAAAAATATTTTTAGTATACTTTCGAAAAAATTTTTAGTACATCTTCGAAGAGACAAAAACAAGTTGTCTCCATCAAAAAAAAATAACTTTCCGCTTTCCGATAAAGAAAATTTTTTTAGTACATTTTCGAGGAAAGAACTACAATTTTTATTATATCTCTGAAGTAAAAATAAATAAATAAAACAATTTTAAATACGCTTTCGAAGAATAAATTCAGCCCAATTCTATATAATAATTCCGTGGGAATTTTTTGCCTTTCCCCTCATTATGAAAAAAAATCTTACTTATTTGCATCTAAAACCCAAAACTTAATGAAATTCAAACATTCGTAATTCTCTCCCTTATTTTTGTTTTCCACGTCTGTTTAGAACAGCAGGATTTTTTTCGGGAATATTCAGAATCGGGCTGATTATAACTCCTCTGAAGAAATGGAACATGTTTAGTCTACTTTCAAAAAATAAAATATTTTTAGTACTAAACATTGCCAGGCTGGTATTTAAAATGGAGTAAATCGGGCATCATTGTGCTTAAATACGAGCAAAAATATGTAGATACCTATAAAAAAACATAAAAGCCAGTGTGTTTGTTGCAATATTTTAGTGGTTGAAAATAATAGTTGTACAACAACATTCACAGTTCAAAAAAGCCACAAAAAATTTTGCAATCATATCAACAAACACAACTACCATTGAAAAATAAAAAATGAAAAATGGAAATTGGAAAATGAAAATTGAAAAATGAAAAATTAAAAACGAAACATAAAAATGAAAAGTGAAAAATGAAAATTGAAAATTGAAAAATGAAATATGCAAAATTAGAAATTAAAAACGAAATTGAAAAATGTAAAGTGAAAAATGAAAAATGTTAGTGGTATTGCCACATATTTTTTATCGTTATCACGATATAAAAAAATTGCCAATATGAAAGAAAAAGTATAATCCCTAATGAAAAAGGAAAAACCAAAAATGAAAAATGTAAAATTAAAAATGAAAAATGAAAAATGAAAAATGAAAAATGAAAACTGAAAAATGGAAAATGGAAAATGGAAAATGAAAAATGAAAATACGAAAAACGAAAAATTAAAAATGAAAAACGAAAAATGGAAAATGGACAATGAAAAAATGAAAAATGGGAAATGGTATATGAAGAATGAAAATTGAAAAATTAAAAATTAAAAATTAAAACATGAAACATGAAAAATGAAAAGTGAAAAATGAAAATTGAAAAATGAAAATTGAAAAATGAAATATTAAAAATTAAAAACGAAATTAAAAAATGTAAAGTGAAAAGTGAAATATGAAATATTAAAAATTAAATATGGGAAAATAAAGATTAAAAATTCAAAATTAAATTAAAAAAATTAAGAATTAAAAATTAAAAATTAAAAATGAATAATGAAAAATAAAAAATGAGAAATAAAAAATGAAAATTGAAAATTTAAAAATTAAAGATTAAAAATTAAAAATTAAATTAAAAAAAATTAAGAATTAAAAATTAAAATTAAAAATTAAAAATATAAAATTGAAAATTAAAAATTAAAAATTAAAAATTAAAAATTTTAAAAATTAAAAATTTTTAATTTTATTATTTTATAAAAATAAAAAATCTTATTTTCGATCTTTATCAATTTAATGATTGAGTTTGAAATTGTTCAAATTGTTTTTCTTGTTTTTTTCAAGACAAAAACAAACATGTATATTGTAGTATGCAATGTCTACTCGTATACAATCATATTTGTTTCAAAGTTGTTCTATATTTAGTTTGTTATATTGGAAGAGGCTTAAATAGTATAACTTTTGCTTGAATTCTCATTTGGTTGTTTTCAGCAAATATATGTGAATTTAACTTTTTACCAAACAAACTATCTACTGCTTTTGGTTACTGATGAGGGTTGGTGACTCTTCCCGAAACAGCTGTATAACCTGTCATGCAGAATATACATAGATCAATTTTTTGAAACAAATGTGCTAATGCTTTTACTTTATTTAAAGTAAAAACATTTGATCTTGAGCCTGAACAATTTCAAACTTAATCATTAAATTGATAAAGATCGAAAATAAGATTTTTTATTTTTATAAAAAATAATAAAATTAAAAATACGGAGGGCACGCCGTTAACGCTAAATGTAAGTTTAGCAAAAACAAATTGCTTTTCTTGTTTTTTTTCAAGACAAAAACAAACATGTATATTGTAGTATGCAATGTGTACTCGTATACAATCATATTTGTTTCAAAGTTGTTCTATTTTTAGTTTGTTATATTGGAAGAGGCTTAAATAGTATAACTTTTGCTTGAATTCTCATTTGGTTGTTTTCAGCAAATATATATGAATTTAACTTTTTACCAAACAAACTATCTACTGCTTTTGGTTACTGATGAGGGTTGGTGA
>OY821520.1:200624884-200709884 GCA_963682025.1 Cordilura impudica | reverse complement strand
ATTTAAAATTAAAAATTAAAATTAAAAATTAAAAATTAAAAATTAAAAATTTAAAAATTAAAAATTAAAAATTAAAAATTAAAAATTAAAAATTAAAAATTAAAAATTAAAAATTAAGAATTAAAAATTAAAAATTAAAAATTAAAAATTAAAAATTAAAAATTAAAAATTAAAAATTAAAAATTAAAAATTAAAAATTAAAAATTAAAAATTAAAAATTAAAAATTAAAAATTAAAAATTAAAAATTAAAAATTAAAAATTAAAAATTAAAAATTAAAAATTAAAAATTAAAAATTAAAAATTAAAAATTAAATATTAAAAATTAAAAATTAAGAATTAGAAATTAAAAATTAAAAATAAAAAATTAAAATTAAAAATTAAAAATTAAAAATTAAAAATTAAAAATTAAAAATTAAAAATTAAAAATTAAAAATAAAAAATTAAAAATTAAAAATTAAAAATTAAAAATTAAAAATTAAAAATTAAAAATTAAAAATTAAAAATTAAAAATTAAAAATTAAAAATTAAAAATTAAAAATTAAAAATTAAAAATTAAAAATTAAAAATTAAAAATTAAAAATTAAAAATTAAAAATTAAAAATTAAAAATTAAAAATTAAAAATTAAAATTTAAAAATTAAAAACTAAAAATTAAAAATTAAAAATTAAAAATTAAAAATTAAAAATTAAAAATTAAAAATTAAAAATTAAAAATTAAAAATAAAAATTAAAAATTAAAATATAAAAATTAAAAATTTAAAAGTAATTAAAAATTAAAAATTAAAAAATAAAATTTAAAAATTAAAAATTAAAAATTTTAGTTTCATTCTAGTTTTAACAGGTAGCTTTTATTATTTTTGTTTTTTTTTTTTTTTGTATTAAATAAAATTATTTTAAAATTTTTTTTTTTAATATTAATAATTTGTAGCCAATAAACATTCGATTTTTTTTTAATATCGTATGGCTTCTAAGGTCTCAAAACGGGCTTATAGGGATCATACTTTGGGTATTATTATGATGCCGGCTACGTTAAATAATGAATTTCATTGGTGTTCTATGAAGTACTTAGGGGTTTTCTACTCTAGTGAAAGAAAAATAATGAAATAGTAATTCATTCTTTTTAAGCATCATTGTTTTTTTATAATAGAAATTGGCCAACAAGAAAACCAATTAACTTTAAATTTAATTGGTATTCGGATTTAATGTTTCAGTATCGGCAACAGTTTCAAATTGGTAGCCCTACCCAATATTGGGTGGAGGGTATCAAAAATTCGGCACAGCCGAATTTAACACTTGTTATTCTTGAAAATTAAAAATTTTTAGTTACTTTCGAAAAATAAATTATTTTTAGTACACATTTGAGAAATGAAAATTTAAATTATTATGACAACTCTAAATAGAAAAATACATGTTGAGTCTACTTCCAAAAAAATTAAGACTATTTTTAGTACAGCTTCGAAAAATAAATTCCACAAAAAATCCCTTTTACGCTTTCGAAGGAAAAATATGTCAAATAAGTGAATCAGTTTTTAGTACACTTTCGAAGAATAAATTATTTTTAGCACAATTAAAAAAAAAGAAAAAACATGAGAAAAACATGTTTAGTCTATTTACAATAAAAATAAACAATTAGTATATTTTGTAAAAAATATATTTTTAGTACATTGTCGAGGAAAGAACCCTTAAATTTTTATAAAAGATCAGGAGAAATAAAATGTTTCATCTCTTAAAAAACTAAGTACAAAGAAGAACGAGAAAAGAAAACTGAATTATTATTACACCTCTGAAGATAAAATATATGTTTAGCATAACTTCGAAAAAATATATATTTTTTAGTACACTTTCGTAAAAAAATATTTTTAGTACACTTTCGAAATAAGAAAAATCAAATACAAAAAATACAAATATTTTTAGTACACATTCGTAAAAAACATTTTTAGTACATTTGCGAAATAAGAAAAATTCTTGTAATTTCTCTGAAAAGAAAAAACATGTTTAGTCACTTCCGAATAAATAAAACTATTTTTAGTACATTTTGGAAGAATCAATTTGTAGTACACTTCCGAGAAATGAAAATTTAAATTTTTATAACAACTAAGAAAAGAAAAAAACATGTTTAGTCTACTTCCAAAAAATAAAACTACTTTTTGTACACTTTCGTAAAAATATTTTTAGTACACTTTTGAAATTCAGATTCTTAGACTTCTCTGAAGAGAAAAAACATGTTAAGACTACTTTCAAATAAAGAAAACTATTTTTAGTACGCTTTGGCAGAATACATTATTTTTAGTACACTTCCGAGATATGAGAATTTCAATTATTAGAACACCTCAAAAGAGAAAAACATGATTAGTCGACTTCCAACAAAATTCAACTATTTTTAGTGCACTTTCGTAAAACATATTTTTACACACTTTCGAAATTCAAGTTCTTAGAATTCCTCTGAAGAGAAAAAACATGTTAAGTTTACTTTCAAATAAATAAAACTAGTTTTAGTACACTTTGGAAGAATAAATTATTTTTAGTACACATCGGAGAAAGGAAAATTTTAATTATTAGAACACCTCAGAAGAGAAAAAAACTGTTTAGTATACTTGCAACAAAATACAACTATTTTAGTACACTTTAGTAAAACATATTTTGAGTACACTTTCGAAATAAGAAAATTCAAATTCTTATAATTCCTCTGATGAAAAAATCATGTTAAGTCTACTTCCAAATAAATAAAACTATTTTTAGAACACTTTGGTAGAATATATAAAGTTAGTACAATTTCGAGGAAAGAAAACTTCAATTATTAGGACATATATTGGGAGAAAAATCATGTTTAGCCTATTTCCCAAAAAGTAAAACAATTTTTAATACACTTTCGTAAAAAATATTTTTAGTACACTTTCGAAAAAAGAACAATCAAATTCTTATAACTCCTATGAAGAGGAAAAACATTTTTATTCTACTTCTAAAGAAATAAAACTATTATTAGTATATTTTCGAAAAAATCATTTTTAGTATATTTTTGGAAAAAGAAAGCTATAATTATTATATTACCCCTAAAGTAAAAAAACATGTTTAGTCCGGAAAAACATTTTTAGTACACTTTTAGAATAAGAAAAATCAAACTTTTATAGCTTTTCTGAAGAGAAAAAAAAAGGTTTAGTCAACTTCCAAATAAATAAATTTTTTTTTAGTATACTGGAAGAATAAATTAAGTTTAGTACAGTTTTGTGACAAAAAAACTTAAATTATTATAACACCTCCAAATATAAAAATTATGTATTAAGTGTAGCTTCGAAAAAATAAAGCTTTTTGAACACTTCCGCAAAAAATATTTTAAGTACACTTTCGAAAAAAGAAAAATGTAATTCTTATAACTCCCCTGAAGAGAAAAACATCTTTAGTCTACTATCAAAATTAATAAAACTATTCACATTTTCAAAAAATAAATGTACTAAAACTATTTTTAGTATCTTAAAAAAATAGAGTATATTTTCGAGGAAAGAAAACATAAATTATTATAACAGTCCAGAAGAAAATATTTTTAGTACATTAACGAAATAAAAAACTATAATTATTACTAAAGCTGAATAGAAAAAACCTGTTTAATCTACTTCCAAATAAATAAAACAAATTTTAGTACATTTAAAAAACAATACAAAAAATTTAGTTTAAAAAAAAATACAACTGAAACTTGTTACACATTTGAACAGAAAAAGCATCCACTTTCAAATAAATAAAACTATTTTTAGTACACTTTCGAAGAATAAATTATTTTTAGAATACTTTCGAGAAAAAGATAATTACATTTTCATAACTCCATTGAATAGAAAAAAGTTAAGTGTACAATTTCATAGAAATAATTCTTATTGAAGAAAGAAATCTATTTGCATTTACGACTAAGAGTAAATTTTTTTTATAACACTCAAGAAATAAATTATTTTTTATGTACATTTCGATGAAAGTAACAGAATTCACTACACTCTAAAAAATAATAATAGTAAGTTTTCGTTGAAATTCATTATTATTTTATGCTAAATCTTTTTCAAAAAGTTAATATTTTTTTTTATTTGTGAGTATTTTAGTACCACTACTTAGTACCAAATACAGTCATTAGAGTACCATAATCTGAAAATGGGTATTTCTTTCAGAATAAGATTTTAGTTTTAATTTTTTTAATCAAACTATTAGAGTTAAGTATAAAAACAACTTTCAATTAATGATTTCCTTGTTAAACTAAAGAGAAAAACTTTAATTTTTAAATATATCCTATACATTATTGTTAATCTATTGAGTCCAAAACAAAAACATTTAAAGACACTAGCCTAGAATAGCTCAGGTTTTCAAAAATACATTGTATTCAGAGTATATAAATTAATAATATTTTTGAAATTATTAATAAAAAAAAAATATATATATATAATAAATTAAATCAAATATTTATGTATATTTAAGAAACATTTTGAGAAATAAAATATATATACAATATTAAACCCTGTTTTTTTGTACGTGAATACGATTTTAATTGGACAAAATATAAGAAATATGTACCAGATTTAAATAGATAAATTATTTAAAAAAATAAAATTTTATATATATGTATGTAAAAAACAAATTCTTTATAAAATTAAAATATTACAAATAAACTATTATTAAAAAAATAATATGTGACCCGGTCTATGAAAAGGTGGCTAATGACTCAAAAACGAAATTTCGAGAAATCAGCTGTTAAAGATAAACAATGCATTTCGTCGATTTTTTTTCGTTATCTCGTTGGTGTAATTGTTTCTGTTGGTCTTTTCCGTTATGAACTAGTGAATAATGTCTGTCGACGAAGAATTTAGCGAGGTTTTTCAAAATTATTTTGGTGAAAATGAAGAGAATGATGATGATTCTTTCGATGATGTTGGTATCAATTACGATGAGGAACTACAATCATTATTTCAAGCTGAAGATCAAATGGAAGTGGAACAAAGTTTTTTTACAATGGACTTGTTCTACTATAGATAAGAAAGAAAAGGAATTGGTAAATAAATTTATTTCGGAAGATTGCTGTAATAAGAAATGCCAAAAAATGATGCCGTGAAAGATAATAGAAAATGCAAGAAACAACTATCTAGAATTATCAAAACATGAACTTGATTTGGTTATGCTGAGCCATATGGAATCAGCAATAATGTGCACAGACAAACTTGGAGATGCCTACACAAAAATGACAAAATGAAAGGCAACAAGTAAGAGTGTTAAATTCGGCTGTGCCGAATCTTTGATACCCTCCACCTCGGTTTGAGTATTGATATAAATGTAAACAAAATATTGGAAAAAGTAAACAATTTGTTAAACTTAATACCAAATTATTTCAGCAAATTCTTTGGGTTGGTTTTCGTCTTTTCTATTATTTCGGATTTATTTCGGTGTTTGCTTTTTGGTCATCGTTTAGGTTATATACCATATGCATGCGTTTCCGGTTATATGACATACCTTCTCGTTTAATTTAGTTTTTGCTATTAATTAGCTCGCCCTAACCTCCATTGCAAATGTAATGGTTGTGTAGGGTGGCTACATGCATTAAATCGTGCTAAGTGGAGATGGCTGTATAGTTTCTTTTATCTGGCCTAATATTTCTTCATTGTGGCCATATAGGTCGGATGGAGTAACAAAATAATAACCAAAAAAAAGCTCTCTCAACTTTTTTATTAAAATATTGCCATATTTTGAAAACATAGAGAATAAATTTATGATATTAAACAATCACATTAGGGATGCCAAACGCAAAAAACCAAAAGCCCCAAACATTTTAAATAAAATAATTTATTCTCTTTATTTTCTGAAAAACTTTAAATTTTCATCCAAAAAAAATTATGAAAATTTATATATAAATAACATTCTCATCAAATTGCGTTTATTTATGTAACAATTTTTATGTTCGCAAATCTTAAATATCATTTGAGGTTTTATAAAATTCATTGAATTTAAATTAATATTTTCTGTAGTCCGATTCTGTAAAGTTCAACGATCCGACAATCGCAAAATATATTGACAGCTATTGTTGTTTGCACTAAGGATAAAGTGATTCTTATCAACAGTCGACAAATCTATCTTTCTATTTATTTAAATTGTAAACGAGTGGCATCTCTGTCAAAATAAGCGAAAAGCACAAAGAATAGAAAAAACAAATTACTTCGTGTTTGACAGGATGATTTTATGTTTATGTTTAATATCTTTATTTTTTTTACTTATATTTCTGTTTATTTATTTGAAAATGAAATAATGAATTGAATATGCTATTTAATTTTTTTATTTATATAAAAAAGATTTTTTAATAAAAGCAAAATATTTTCACTATTTTATGATTTTTATTTATGTATGACGACATTTCAACCTAAAAATTTAAGTTTTTATTGATTGAATAAACAACACAAAAATGGTTGTCGTTTAGATAACAACAACAGCTGACTTTAACAATAGCGAATATCGTTTAAAAAATTTACTGATAATTTTGCTTTTCTTTTTTAACGATTCGACTATCGTTAAAAGAAGTTACTGAAAAGCTATTAATTTTTCCTGAATGCCTATATTTTTATACCCTATACCACTATGTGGTTTGGGTATAATGACTTTGTGCTGCTGTTTGTAACAACCAAAAATATTTGACCTAGACCCATCTTTAATTATACCGATCGAATCAGAATCACTTTCTGAGTTGATTTAACAATGTCCGTCCGTCCGTCCGTCCGTCCGTCCGTCCGTCTGTGTGTCCATGTAAAGCTTGTAATCAAACTGCAGGTCGCAAATATGAATATATTTAGATGAAATTTGGTATATAAGCTTTCATCGGCCATGGGATGAACGCTATTGAAATTGGTGAGAATCGGTCCATGTTCAGACCTAGCCCCCATACAAATTACCCATATGAAATCGACATAAATTGCCATAAGATCCAAATTGTCATATAGATCTTACTCAAATTGGGTTTATATGCGTTCATTTCATCCACTAATGAGTAGTCCAAAAATGATCCCTTTGACCCCATATAGAGCTGCTTCCCGATCTTCACTTAAATCTATTAAAAAACAAAAATATTGCACTGATTCTTCTCAAATTTTGTTTGTACATATTTTTGCAAAATACAAGAGACTTTACCAAACATGATCAGGATCGGTCCATTTTTGGACCTAGTCCCTTTATAGATATAGCATCCGATATGAACTTTTTCATATCTGCAGCCAAAAAAATTAATAAAAATCCCACTCAAATTTGGTTTATGCTTATTTTCTATATCGAAGTAGTTGGACCGAAAGATAGGGTCTCTAAACCATGGTATAGGGTATCATATAGTCGGTCTAGACTGACTATAATTTTCTTACTTGTTTTTTATACCCTATACCACTATGTGGTTTGGGTATAATGACTTTGTGCTGCTGTTTGTAACAACCAAAAATATTTGACCTAGACCCATCTTTAATTATACCGATCGAATCAGAATCATTTTTTGAGTTGATTTAACAATGTCCGTCCGTCCGTTCGTCCGTCCGTCTGTGTGTCCATGTAAAGCTTGTAATCAAACTGCAGGTCGCAAATATGAATATATTTTGATGAAATTTGGTATATAAGCTTTTATCGGCCATGGGATGAACGCTATTGAAATTGGTGAGAATTGGTCCATGTTCAGACCTAGCCCCCATACAAATTACCCCTATGAAATCGACATAAATTGCCATGAGATCCAAATTGTCATATAGATCTTACTCAAATTGGGTTTATATGCATTCATTACATCCATTAATGGGTAGTCCAAAAATGATCCCTTTGGCCCCATATAGGGCTGCTTCCCGATTTTCACTTAAAT
Organism: Cordilura impudica; assembly: GCA_963682025.1. Classification (NCBI taxonomy): domain Eukaryota; kingdom Metazoa; phylum Arthropoda; class Insecta; order Diptera; family Scathophagidae; genus Cordilura; species Cordilura impudica. The sequence goes on along the minus strand of OY821520.1, from coordinate 200,702,041 downwards.
CTATTAAAAAACAAAAATATTGCACTGATTCTTCTCAGATTTGGTTTGTATATATTTTTGCAAAATACAAGAGACTTTACCAAACATGATCAGGATCGGTCCATTTTTGTACCTAGTCCCCATATAGATATAGCATCCGATATGAACTTTTTCATATCTGCAGCCAAAAAAATTAATAAAAATCCCACTCAAATTTGGTTTTTGCTTATTTTCTATGTCCAGTTAGTTGGGCCTAAGAGATAGGGTTTCTAAACACATGGTATAGGGTATCGTATAGTCGGTCTAGACCGACTATAATTTTCTTACTTGTTAATGTTAACATTTTTTAAATGTAAACATATTTGGTGTTTTTTTTTGGAATTTGATACAATTGATGTCCTCTAAATTTAAAATTATTATTTCCGACGTTTTGATATGATTTTCTGAAATCCAGTTAATATTTTATAATTTATAATTGGAAATTTTAATTCCAGTTTTTAGAATGAATATTTTCTAAAATTTTAATGGAAAATTTAAAAAGTGCAATTTTGTATTTATGTGAATAATAATGCTTTAGTAATTATAAACAATTTTTAAAAATTAGATGTAATCGTAAAGACAACAAAAAGTTAATATGCCAAACTTATGTTCATATTTGTAAAAGAATAATGAAAATACGTATGAAATAAAAGACCAGCCCGTGTATACTCTTAACATTGTTCTGTATGATATCCAGTTGAAAATTTAACATTCATGTTAAAATAGAAATAACTATTGCAAAGCTAATTAGAACAAACAAAAATTGTGGCGCCATCTACTGTGGCATAGTCATGCTGAGCAAAATGAAGTGACAATCTGTTAATGCAAAAGAAATGTATTTTCCCCACAACAGTTGTTATGGATATGCATACATAATATATGTATATTATTTGTATTATTTAATATGTTTATATAAATTTACAAATAAATTTATACATAAAATTTTTTTTGCTATATTTACATTGTTTTTTTTTTTATTAACAACTAGGTATTTTAGCATTATTTGCTTTAGATGTTGGTGAATTTTTACTCCCTTTATATTAACTCGTAGTGTCTGCTTGTCGAAAAAATTTTGGACCGATTTTAACCAATTTCCCGTGACCCCATCGATCTGAAATTTTGCAGGCGGGCTCGTGGCAATGACAGAAATGATCTAACAAAATTTTTTAATGATGCCAAAACAATGGAAACTTTTAAATTTTTATACCAGAGTTGATAAAAAAATGTACAAAGGGTTTGTTTTTATTATATTATTACCACAACGACCACAAAAACAACAAGTCCAGCTATGACAACAATGCAACATTTAGAATAACAACAAGAATATAGAATCATCATATTTTTAATTTTTTTTTTAATTTTTCAGAGATTTCCCTGGACCTGTTTCACCGATTTTAATAATTTTTGAAGTGGAAATCTTCCCATGAATTTGGTGAAGCATTCTCACTAAAAATTATCACCCTAGCTGTTCTATTGAGGGCGTGATCGTGACAAGAACAACATAGAAAATTATATTTTTTCAAGACTTTTTTTAGTTCTTCATTCAAATCTCGGGCCCTAATCGACCGATTTGGACGATTTTAAATAGCAAACTTTTCAGGATGTTAGTGAATCATTTTTTATGCCAACGAGCACCCTAGCTGCCCGATTGATGCCGTCATCGTGATTTCCACAGACGGACAGACGGACAGACGGACATCGCTATATCAACTCCGGTTGTTATAAGGATCACAAATATATATATTTTATGGGGCCAAAATTTTTTTTCTAATTATTACAAACGGAATGACAAACTTATATATACCCTCTGCACACTGGAGTGGAGGGTATATAAAGGTAAAGATGTTGAAAGGCATAAATTGATGTTCATATTTTATCACTTACCTGTTTGCCGCTCATTTTTCCTTTTTGTGCATGCGTGTGGAAGAAAACTTTTTGAAAATTTACTTCGACATTTTCATACACATGGTGCCATAACACGGGTACATGCGCTAGCAATTAAACCATCTACACATTGGAAAGCGTTTCGACCATCTGATATCCAAAAAGCTTTCAAATTTATTGAGTATACAGCCGATCTATTGGCTCTTCCACTGCCAGGACGTTTACTCAAATTCAAAGATTATCGTGTAATGAAGTTACCATCTAATGAGAAAAAGGCCTCAGTTTATCGAAAATACATTGCTTCACTCTGTGATGATGAACTGAAGATGAGTATTTGTTCCTTTCGACGCATATGATTATTATGTTACAGTAATGAAACCAGCGAATGATCTCTGTGATTACTGTCGTAGTAAGTAAGCCATTGTTTACTTCTTTTTAAGTTGTATCTATTGTAATTAAAATTGTCGTTTTCTTCAATAGTGAACACAATATCAATTACGCTAGCCAAATATGCTGTTACTAATATTGATACGAATGAAGATTTACTGCAGTGCGTCGTACAATCGTCACCAGGTGGCCATAATACAGCTGTATCGTCGAAAAATGTCTTTTGGTATGAATGGGACAGTTATTTTAAACCATTCTACAAGCCACTTGTTGGTATTACGCAATTCAATCATTTTATAATGAACAAAAACTCTTTAAAAACCAAAAAATTTGCGGACAGCAAGTATGTTGAATCATTTCATCTGTCATTAATCCCAGTTGATGACAACATGCCCGAAATTATCCAACCAGTTGGTTTATCTCTGCAGCGTCAGTGGTACATTTATCAGAATCTCAGAAGCTTGGTTTCAGATTCCATGAATGCGGATATTTGGGCTCCATTGCCATCGAAAAAAATGCCATCAAAAAAATCTGAAGATGCATCGAAGGAACCCAAGGCTTCATCCTCAAAACCTGTAGCTTCATGGTCGAAACAGAAACCGAAACCTATAGCTGCATCGTCAAATCACGATCCAAAAAATAAAAAAATGAAGAAACCTGCGTATTCAACTCCAATAAAAAAATCAAGAAAACGTAAGGCCTCATCTCCAGAAGAAGATTCAAAAAAAAAAAACGATCAACTTCAAAGGTTTCAACAAGGATGGCGGCGAAGAAAACTACTACATATTGCTAAATAAGTATTTTTTGTGCAAAATAGCTTGTTTTTTTGGTAAAATCATTTTTGTTGCGTTCAATCCTTTTTTTCATTTTTAATTCCAGTATTATCTTGATTCTCGATTTTCAATAAAATTCTTTTTTCTTTCATTTGTGCTCTTCTTTCTCTACATTTTTAGTACACTTCTAAGCAAGTTAGGACTTTCTGGTTTCACCATGTGAAAGAGCGTCTCAAAAACTATCCGAACCAAAATAAAAGTGAAAAATAATTTTTTGAGTTACAAGCCACCTTTTCATAGACCGGGCCACATATGTGTTTCAAAATATTGAAGGGGACATCTTTCGCTCGAAATTGCATGACCATTTCTAAGGTTATTAAAATCTAAGACAATTTCTGAGAATTATTCTTAATAATCTAAGAACTTTTTTTTTTAATAAAGTGCATTTTTTTGAGGATACTTAAAAAAATACTTTTTTTTTATTAAAAAAAGTTAAAATTTAAATATTAAAAAGTACCTTTTTTTTTGTTAAGAAGGCACATTTTCTTAATGAAGTAAATTTCTTTAAAAAGTAAATTTTCTTTGAAAAGTACATTTTCTTAAAAAAGTAAATTTTTATTAAAAAATATCTTTTCTTAAAAAAGTCCGTTTTCTTAAAAAATATCTTTGCTTAAAAAGAACAGTTTCTTAAGAAGTACCTTTGTTTAAAATGTTACATTTTCTTTTAAAATGTACCTTATGTTAGAAGTGTTTTTTTATACCCTCCTTGTCACTGTGCAGAGGGTATATGTATATCAGTTTGCCAATCCGTTTGTAACTCATCGAAATAAATGCCAGACACCCCATAAACTATATATATTTAGGATCCTTGTAAAAGGAGATGTTCGTCTGTCTATCTGTCTGTGGAGTACTAGGTGGAGTAGGTCGCACTACTTAGCCATAAAATGTTTGCCATAATCTTCAGCAGGCTGCTATTTAATTTGGAGTCTCTAGACGAAATAGGCGAGGAATGATGTGCGAAAATGTAAGGATACAACGATAAAATTTCATATAAAAAACAAGTAAGAAAATTAACGTCGGTTTAGGCCGACTACACGATACCCTATACCATGCGTTTAGAGACCCTATCTTCAACTAATTAGATATAGAAAATAAATAAACCAAATTTGAGTGACAATGTTAGTAATTTTTTTGCCTTCGGATATGAAAAAGTTCATATCGGATATTATATTTATATGGCGACTAGGTCGAAAAATATCCTGACCATTTTTGGTAAGGTCACTTATTTTTTGCAAAATCATATACAAACCAAATTTGAGAAAAATCTTTGCAATATTTTTGATTTCAATAGATTTATGATTAATAGGGTTATGATTAAGAATTGTCCTATTGGGTTTATTTTTGGACTACTGATAAATGGAAGCAATAAGCATACACAAATCCAATTTGACCGAGATCTTTAAGATAATTTGGATATTATGGCAATTTAAGTCGATCTCATAGGGGTCATTGGTAAAGGGACTAGGTCTGAACATGGATCGATTTTCACCAATTTCAATAGCGTTCATCCTATGGCCGATGGAAACTTATGTACTAAGTTTCATCAGGAAGTGATTCTGAGTCGATTGGTATAATAAAAGATGGGTCTAGGTCAAATATTTTTGGTAGTTGCAGACATCAGCACAAAGTCATTATACCCTGACCACATAGTGGTATAGGGGTTTTTGAATATAAGTTTTTGTTGACCATACACATGTGAAGTTGGAGTCTCCATGTATTAAGTGCTGTAAAAAGTGGTTTTGGGCAACTGGTTAAGGCGTTCTGTGTACTGGTGGTAACTGAAGGTGCAAGGTTTGTGAGACAGTTGAAGTTTATAATTGCTTTCCGTGCTTTCGTTTAAAAAAGGGATACAAATTCTTATATTTTATACATAAAATTTAATAAAGTCACTCAAATACTGGAAAGATACCCACAACCTTAATTCACTTAAAAGGGATAATAACAGAGACAAAACACTTCTGCATTTGCCACTTACTTTCGTAGAAGCCTGAAAATATGCAACGCACACCAAATGAAATAACTCAATAAGCAAAACGTTGTAATGTTGAACTATGAAGCTAATTTGGTAAGAAGCATGAGGATAGTGGATTTAATGAGCGTTATTAAAGATAAAAGATAGGTTGGATGAAAAAATGGAAAGCTTAGCTACCAAGTTCGATATTGCTAATATTAAACACGAAATAGGCGTGGTTAACAACGAAGTAGCATTAAAGAGGTTGAAAAACTTAAAAGGGATAAAGAGGTTGACAGGAAAAAAACTAATGTGGCTGGAACACAAAACCTCTAATAAAAAACTAATTTTTAATGGATTAGTAAAAGAAAGTAACATGTAAGGATAAGGATATTCTAAAGATTGAGACGAGTATTTCATCAGCTCAAAAAATATTTGAAAAAGATGGAAAGATGTCTGTGGCTGCAGAATTTGAATCAACAGCCAGCCGATGTTGTATGTTAATGTCAGAAGTTCTAACTGATTTTCCTTCTGAATCGTCATTGCAATCCCATAACTCCCAAAATTTAAGCATAACTAAAAGCCGAATGTTATGAAAGTATTGAAACACTTTGCTTAATTGTATTAATTATCTTTATTGATCAAATGTCAAAAGAAGCCATGACATGGATACTATTTTCGATAAATTAAGTGCCTTCATGTTTTTTCCAACCTTCATAAGGGTATGATCTCCAAAAACTTGTACTTATAATAAAATATTCAATATTCCTGATTCCTTATGCCTTTGTTTATTTCATTCGTTTCATGGTAAACTGGGATATTTTGTTTCCTATTTCTGAGCAAATAAAATACTTCGATCGATTTTATTTATGCTCAGAGAATAATTCGTTGCATTTCTACACAACGACCTAGAATTCCAGCTACTCCAATACGGTTGAATCATTGATCCCATCGAACCGGATAATTTGTGTCGAAACAACAAACATTCTCTGAGACTGGTAACCTTAAAATTTTGGAGATCAGGTTCGTTTGTTTAATTTTTTTTTGTTTGCTTATTCATATTGCGTTTGATCGTGAAAATTAGTTTAGTTCTATTCATTTCATTCTGTTTAATTGTTACACCACGTTGTAATCATCATAAACTAATTTATTTCTAAAAGTGAGAGATTTGTCGTGCTAAATAAATAAAATTAAGGAAAAGAAAATACAAATTTATGAGAAAAAGAAAAGTGTCCAAACATTATACACATAAAGGAAAAGAAGAAATAAAATTGCAAAATTAAAATACCATTATCTGGTGAGTTCCATACAGTTTTTTCCGTTTTCTATGTTCCAAATTGTGGCCCTTTGTTCTAAATGGGAACCACAGGACATAATATATTCCAATTTTCGGAAAATCAATTTGGGCAATTCCATAAAAATGTCAACTTTTATGAAAAAAAATATTTTTTCATTCATATGAAGTAAGTTTAAAAATATATTAAAATACGTTCCAAGTTACATAATGTAAATCCTTACAAGCATTCTAAATAATAAAGTAAATATAAAATTTATTTGTTTACTCAATTTTCTTTTAATACATGTTTAAGAAACTTTAGTCATTCCGTCACAGTCATTCCGTCACGTCAAATGACAGTTAATAAATTCGATACTATTACAGGCCAGTTGCTCTAAATTATAATTTTATATTGCTTATATATCATATGTAAAATATGCATTAGTTTGAAATCTGACTTGCTTCTTAATTTACAAAAGTTCCCAGGTTTTAATACCAGGACATAGTCATGGTAGCAAAAATGTCATTACGTCACACAATGAGAAATTACTCAAAAATAAAAGAATAAAATAGTGTAAAAATTGTTTCTGAGTTTTTTTTAAATCTCTTAATCATAAGCAATCATTTTCATACTGAAGAATGAATTTTCAATTCAAAATAGCTTTGTAGAATAGCCTTAACTTCGATTCTACAGCTCAAAATGTCATTCCGTCACATATGGAATTGCCCATTTAAGTTTTAAATAAAAATAAATTTATTAGAATAACTTATAAAATTGAAACCATATACATACATATATTTGTCCCATTGTTTTTCGAGATTTCCTATTATAATACCCATAATACCTAAAACACAAATCATATGATTTAGCACTTTTGCAATTATTCTTCTATAATAATTGCCAGTGTACAGTTTCTTCTTCTGGAATATTTCCTGACAGACGACATACATTTTATATTTTTTTTTATTCCAAATTAAATTTAAGCATAAGTTTGCTTCGTTCCCAATATATAAAATTGCAACGAAACACACTTATGATAAATAATTTTCAAGTTAAATTTAAGAACCAATAACATCCGTTAAACATAAGTTTGCTTCGTTCCCAAGATATAGAATTGCAACGAAACACACTTATGCTAAACATTTTTCAAGCTAAATTTAAAAACCAATAACATATATATAATTGCAACAAATACATTTTGGCTAAACTAAAATTTGCTAACACAAGTTGATTTGTTCCCAAACTACACCGGAAACAAAACACACTTATGATTTTCGAATTAAATACAAAAACAATAACATAAGTTTGCTTCGTTACCAATACATAAAAATGTACTGAAACGAAACACACTTATGACAAATATTTTTGGCGAATTCAAAATTGCTAACATAAGGTGTTTGTTACCAATGCATTTATACAGGAAACATAACACACTTATGAAATGACAATTGTTTCTAGAATAAGTTTTAGCTATAGAATATAAACCAATGTAAATTTGGAAATCCAGTCAGTAATGAGAAGTCAGTAATAAAGATAGTTTTAAACTGATCACAAAAAAACAATTTGTCGTTTTTTTTTATTTATTAAAAATAATAAAGTTTTTTTTAAAGTATTGAAAAATCAATACATTAATTGGCGCAGTCGGTAGGATACTCGGAGTATCCCGCGAATTAATTAAATATTAAATTAATAAAAAAAGGAAAATCCTTTTTCCGCGAGTTACCAGACTTTTAAGTCTTCACCGAGATCCGCGTAAGAACTAATCTAAAATTTTACACCAAGTGAATTGTGAAAAATTTTCAAAAACTGTGAAAGAAATTTTTTTTCTTCTTCTATAAACTGTTACTGAAAACGAAGAAAACTCTTCTAAACAAAACATTAAAAACTGAAACAAAATTTATATATATTTTTCTTAACTGTTGCTGAACAAAAGGAACACTTTTACAAACAGGAACTTATATCTAAAAGTGATTTAAAAAAAAAAAAAAAGGGAAGAAAATTTTTTTTTTAAACAATATCGTTCAAAATGAAAAACTGTTGCTCTTTGCTATTGCTGAAATAAAAATAAACTGTTAAAAAAAAAAAAACCGATTAAATCAGAAGCAACGAATGAAATTATAAATTCCGTCAGAAACCAGAATCACCGAAACATCATTCAACAAAATAAAAACAAAAACATCAGTCAACCAGAAAACATCAACCAACAAGAAACATCAGAAGATATCAACACCCTAGAGAGAAAGAATATTTACCAACCCCATCTTCATTCAAAGTAAGAATAGATAATTTAAAACTATATTATTATAAAATTCGATTATCAAATTAAAATTATTATTTTAAACAAATTGAATCAATATATATTGTAAATTAAATTACGTCCTTGATGACCGACACAGGAGACACTTCGACAGAGTAGACCAATTAATAAAGGAAAAGAAGAGAGAAAAAAGGATCGAAAGGACATTTAATTATAGTAAAGAAAATTTTTTCATGAGTAGCGACGAGTCTAGCGATTACGAGACCGGTGGCTCTAGCACAGAAACCTTTCTTTGGGTGACTGACGAGGACTCGGGTGTAGAAAACGACCTAAGAAGGACTGAAAGTAGAAGAGGAATACTTCTATCTAGGGAACGTAGGCGTTTTTACTACTACCTACGCCAACAAAGATTGAGAAATCAGTAACATTACATATAAAAATAAAGAGACAATTTTGTTTTACATTTTTCATAATGACAGAACCACAAAACCCCCTTTCTGTTAGGATAGACCCACTTAAATACTTAGACAGACTTCCCGAATTTAACGGAGATTACAGAGATCTACAGAATTTTTTGAATTTAGTAGATAGAGTCCATCCTATTTTGATAGCTTATTATGCACCCTCACAATATTTATTTTCCGATATGATAAAGAGTAGGCTAAAAGGAAAAGCTAGGGAAGTTATTGAAATAAATTGCCAGGCACAATCATGGGACGATATAAAAACAGTTTTGACGAATAACTTTGGTGAAAGGAGTAGCTTAGATGAGCTATTTGATAGACTGAAAAGCGTTAGCTTTAGAAATAATAGTGTAGAATTCTATAATGAAATCAAACAGAGACTAAGGAGTCTAAATAATAAAACAGTTTCAATACTTGGAAACGGAGAAGCAGCGAATGAATGTGCAAGAAACAATATGCGTACGGCACTAAATGTGTTTAAAGAGAAAATGCCAGAACCCATGAGAACAATACTAACGTGTAGGAACCCTGATAGTTTAGAAAACGCTATGGAAATTCTATTTCAGGCTGGATACGCTTATACCACAAACAATAACGGAATAATCGGAAAACAGGGAAAATCTTACCAAAAAGAGGACCAACAGAAATTTAAGAAAAACGATAATTCAAATAGGCAACAACAGGGAACACGGATTTATTCTAATAATAAATTCCAAAATAATGGGCTACAAAACAACCACAGAAACAATAACCTCCAGAACAACACTAGGTTCGAAAACAATCATGGGTATACGCCCTGGAATAATATACAGAACAGTAGATATTCTCAAAATATTTCGACACAACAAGGGTATAATTATCGACCAAATCAGGGAAATTATGTACAAAGACAACATAATCGTAACGACCCACGTCCCGAGCCTATGGACATAAATATGGTCGAAAACGATCATCACCAATACAATCCAAAGGACAATGAATATAGTAATCAGAACAAATATTATCGCACACAGCATTATTAAAACAGTCAAGACCAGAAACATAGACCCTCGAACCAACCTAATAATCCTTTAGCTATTATGCAAGGCCAAGACCAACGTAATAACATTTCAGAAAATTTTCATTTTCGGGCCTCACAGGAGAATTACCCCATATAATTGTTAAAGGAAAATTAAAATTTATTATAGATTCCGGAGCCACACACTCCATTGTGAACCCTGGATTATGCCACCCAAAATGGATAATAGAATCCAAACCTTTGACACTTAAAACATTACAGAATCAGATCAAGACTACAATTATTTATATAGTTCCTCTTTTTTCCGAGTTAGGAAAAGAAAATGATAAATTAGATTTAATAGAATGTACGTTTCATAACTTCTACGACGGGATAATTGGCAACGACGTATTAAAACGTTTTAGAGCCATAATAGATTACAAAAGTAACACATTGATTATCAACAATCGACAGGTCCCTCTGATATACGGAAAGACTCGTGCGATCTACATTTTTGTTTGTGAACTACAGAAATTTTCATAATATTTTTACAACGACTTTCAGATGAAACAACTATATTAATATAACATGCTTCACCCTTATACACGTTGTATACTTTTTTATTATTTATTTCTGTTTATTCATTGGCACAAATTGAAATTTCTGTGGGCAAATAAACGCGTTCTTATTTCAGTTAATTGTATTATAAATTGAAATACATAAGTGATATTTGCTAGCAAAATAATAATGTAATTAAAGTGAGTGTGTTTAACAAAATTTATTACAGTAAATAAATTTATAGAAAAAATATATTCCAGGTAATTTCATTAAAACTCGAAATATAAATAAAATATATTGGAAATAAATAAAACTAATTGTTAGTTCTCGTTTAGATAAATCTGTTGCCGATTGCGTTGAAACCTTATTTGGAGTATAGCATATGATGCTAAAGAAGCTAGTGAACCTAGTAGTACTCTTCCTGACTATTGTTATGGCTCTTGGACTTCGTCCAAATCTCTACTGCTACACTATACACCCAATGGTGAAGAAGCGCTGGGTTATACGAAATTTGAACAAGCTTTGAAATATAAATTCCGCGGCAGATCGTACTTGTTGCAAGCCATTATTTATGCCTCATACTCCCAATAGATTGTGTTTAGAATTCTGGGTGATGCTGTATTGGATTATTTGATAAGGATTTTGTATGAAGACCCTAGGCAGCATTCACCGGAGCCTTAACCGATTTGAGATCTGCTTTAGTTAACAATACCGTATTTGCGCAATTAGCTGTAAGGCATGAAATCCACAAATATTTTAGACACTTGTCTCAGGTCGTAACGAAGCTATTGATCGTTTTGTGCGTATTCATACGAAAAACGGTTATAGTATAAACGAAGAGGTTAATATTATGAAGACGTTGAAATACCAAAGGCATTAATTAAGTGATGTTTTCGAGTCTGTTGCAGGTGCGATATTTTTAGACTCGAATATGCCTTTAGATGCTGTGTGGTTGATTTACTATAATATGATGCGTCCTGAAATTGAACAATTTAGTAATTCGGTGCCAAAATTGCAAATAAGGGAACTACTTGGATAAGAACCTGAAACTGCCAAATTTATGTTATTTTTTTGTGCTTTAACATTTAACTTGTACACGGGATCAAATTTTTAATTTTCAGCAAACCCGAAAAATTAACTGATGGCCGACGTGTTCGTGTTACCGTACAAGTTTTTCGGTAGAAAATATCGGATTGCCAAATGTACTGCTGCTAAATGTGCTTTACGTCAGTTGAAGAATTTTTTTTTATATTTTAATCTACATAGGTTGTGTAGTTATGTAGATCGAAGAATTCAAAATATATACATTTCATTATGTGAAAGCATCAAATAAGTTTTTCAAATAAACCATTCTTTTGTTTTAGTTTTGAAATAAATGCCCGTACTTTCGTTTTATTTTTTCATGGATACAGAGATAATTAAAAACTTACATTAAATGCTAGTTTTAAATTAAAGCAATAAAAAGGAATTAATGTTGTAGTTAGAGGTTTAACTTTAGCCATCTGTAGTTTTGGCTTTACTTTCGACTTTCTTTACGCGTTTTAAGCCATCTACTATATATTACTTTTCATAAACTGAGCATACATTGTCATCATTTTGGGGACATCATGTTTAAAAACGGTGGAAATCTACCAATACATTTTTTATTTCATACTTCTATTATATATTAAAATTTGTTTAATTAAGGATTGATGGGCTTTTGTGGAATATGTAGGTTGCGCTACCATTTCTTCTAATGGTTGGTCGTTCTCTCCTACTAAGATTTATTTGCTTTCGAGCTGTTTAAAATATAATTCACATATTTTATTAAAATAAAAACATAACTCCACTCTGACCATACCGCCAATTGCACCAACTTACATTTTTCTATTCGTATTTATTTGGTTTCATCAAATTGAATCCCCCATTAACTTCATTGCAAGGTGTACAAGTCCGTCTACTTATAGGAATAAAAAAGTAGAAAATTAATGTTTTATTTATGAAGCTAACGGTATATTACCCAATGCGATGGGAATATTATTTCCAGACAAATTACGATGAGAAGCACTGACACGCACTCTACATGCAAGTCATAATCAAAAGCAATAATACAATACCACAATTCAACTTGCGAAAAGTTTCGTCACCAGCAACTGGACCAATGGTTAGCTTAGCTATAGTAATTTGTGATTCCTTCCTTTCGGCACTGGGTTGAGTAGTATTGTATGTAATTGTCTTACTTAAAACAAATTTTTACAAGCATCAGCAAAATCCTCCAAAATGTCACTCAAAACCCTAGAATTGGGTCTTGTCTCATCCAACTCCTTTTTCAACTCAGTCAACTTTTTATGTTGTTTGCGTTCCTTTTTCGATAAACTCAACAAACGTTGACAATGAGCCTCCAACTTCTTTTGTTTCAATTCATTTTCTTTCTCTGCATCTACATTAACATTTTTTATCTTCAAAGCCCACAAACAAGTTATAAATACATACCAAGTTGAAATTGTTGTTTTTGGCGTTGATTAAATGATTAATGCGACGTACATATTATGAAAAGAGTCATGTCTAGCTTTTTTATCATTGGCAAACACAAAACGGAAACAATTCTTAATATCATGTTTACTTTCATCATCACCAGCAGCATGTTTACTTTTCGTTGTTTTGTGCCTCTTTTCGACCTCAAAAATTTCGACACTTCTCCATCCAACATGTCGGCTACATTATCCAGCATCTCATCTTCATATTGTTCATCATCGTTATTTTGCTTCTTCCTTCTAGGCAGCCTTTTGTTGTGCCAGCCGTCGGCCCTGGCTTGAGTAGTCTTGAATGTAATTGTCTTACTTAAAACAAATCACAAGCTATGGGTTTTAATATTCACCTTTTATATTTTTATATCAAAACAGAAAATACGATATTATTAATGTTTTTTAAATGTTTATTATAATAGCAAATACTCACTATTTTTTCCATTATTATTGTTTTTTATTCTGGTTGCAAACATGTGTAGCTGTTCACTTGCACACATTATATTTTGTATATTTTATTTTTTAATCTCTTTCTCAAAGTCCTTGTAGCAATTCTAAGAAAAAAAGGTAAACAAAGCCATACGGTTCGTGTTTACTTTTTTGACAGCTGTCAAGTTGTCACGACTGTGTTAGGCTGTGGTCACAAACAGAGTTTTTAGGACACATAGTGACCCAAGAAGGAATAAAACCAAATCCTTGGAAAATAGAATGCGTTCTCAATTTCCCAATTCCTAAATCTCAGAAACAGATAAAACAATTTTTAGGACTTACGGGATATTACCGTAAGTTTATCAAAGATTATTCGCAACTGGCAAAGCCAATGACAAAATATCTAAAAAAAGACGCAAAATTGGACATGAGTATCCTTCATACCGAAAATGCTTCGACACTCTAAAGAAGATACTGACTTTTCGGCAATATTTACACTGACCACAGACGCAAGTAATTATGCACTTGGCGCGATATTATCCCAAAAAGATAGACCAATATGTTTCGCAAGTCGAACCCTAAATGAACACGAGATCAACTATAGTGCCATTGAAAAGGAACTACTTGCCATAGTTTGGGCAACTAAATATTACCGACCTTATCTATTTGGAAGAAAATTCTTAATAGAAACGGACCATAAACCTCTCACGTGGCTTTTCTCAATGAAAGAACCAAATTCAAAATTTGTTAGGTGGAAGCTAAAGTTATCGGAATTTGATTATAACATAAGATACAAAAAGGGAACTAAGAATTCAAATGCAGACGCCTTATCTAGGATAATACCCGAATCTCCAGAGATAAATACAATGGAACACACAACTGAAATAAAAGAAGTCGCATCACCCATTAATTTCTACAAAAATCAAATAATCATAAGGAAAATATACTCAGGCTCTACGAGAATGAAAACTACGAAAATATTCCGTAATACTAGGAAAGTTTTTCATTTTAAGGAAATGGATCGAGCAACTGCGATAACCTTAATCAAGAATCATTTCAACCCTGATCAAATCAATGCAATTATCATTGATGACAGTTTTTATCAAAATTTCAAAGATACATATGACGAAATATTTTCGGCTAACAAACATTTCAGAGTTATAAGATGCAGAAATAAATTCACTGATATAGAAGACGAAACTGAACTGATAAAAATTATCGAGCTGGAACATCTTAATAAGAATCATAGAGGAATCCAAGCTGTATACGAAGAATTAAAATTCAAGTACAAAAACCCGAATCAAAAGTTGAGAATAACTCAATTCATAAATAATTGCGAAATATGCACTCTAGAAAAGTACGATAGGAACCCTCCTAAAATACCGTTTAAAATAACAGAAACACCTACCAAACCACGAGTGATAGTACACATAGATGTATTCTATACCCTAGACAAAAAATTATTAATGACTATGATTGACAAGTTTTCAAAATTTGCCATGGCCTTCCAAATTAATGGAAGATCCTGGACAGAATTCAAGACAAAACTACTGCATATAATAAATATATATGGGAAAATAGGAAAGATAATCGTCGATAATGAAATAGGCTTCAAAGCAATTCCTATGCAACAATTTCTGAACAATGAAGACATTAACATACATTTTGCATCCAATAGCAATCATACTTCAAATGCGGACGTAGAAAGACTTCATAACACTATTAACGAACACATAAGACTATTAAGACATGATGAAAAGAACAAAGACGAGACAATGGAAGAAAAAATGTTTAGAATCATAGGATTCTACAACAATACAGTGCACAGCACAACTGGCATTAGGCCAATAGACTTCATTAATGGAAAGATACACGAAAACGACTATATGAGAATCCACGATATAATCGCCGCAAAGAAAGAAAAATATATCCATAAAATGAATAAGGATAGAAAAGACGTAGAACTGGAAGACGGAACTAATTTTATTAGAGAAATTAGAGGTGGAAAAAACCACCGGAAATATAGGAAAATTAAATCAAATAAAATAGATGAAGAACATATAGAAACTATAAAAACCAAACACAAAAATTATAAGACCCACGTACGACCTAAGAAAAAATATCAAGATAGGGACAACCCAACTATAAAAATTAGATAATGACCGATCCCACTTAATTTCAGATGATTTGGATAATAATACTGACTCTCTTTGGAACCACTACGATGCAGACAATTGACATTGTGGACCTAACAGCGAATAACGGAATTATACCAATTAAAACTGCAGACTTTCGACCCATTGAGGACTACAACAAAGTATTACATATCATTAACTTAACTGAATACCAACAAACATTAGAATTTCTGGAAAATAATATCGAAACCCTCAAACAAACAACATTTGAAACCGGACCCTTAATGAATACAATAAGACAAAATTTCATTTTATTAAAGAAAAATATAGAAAATTTAAGTCCCCATTTTAAGATTAAACGAGGACTAGTGAATGTGCTCGGAAAGGGACTTAAGATAATAGCAGGTACAATGGATAGTGAAGACGAGAAACATATACAAGATAAACTCAACATCCTATACGATAGAGAAATGAACATGACGAAAGATTTAAATGACCTCACCACTTTTAATAACGTTATAACCTTGCAGATACGAAATATAACTGACCACATAAATAGCCAACAATATCAGGTGGAAAAATACATAAATAAATTCAAAAACATCATACAGAACAAAATAGCGACTTAAGAAGATGAAGTAACCTTCATGTCACAAGTGCACCAAATAAACAATGACATTTCACTATTAAAAGATCACGTAGACGACATTGGACAAATAGTATTTTCAAGTAAACTAGGAATAATACCTACTGACATTTTGACTCAAACAGAACTAGACCTCATAACAAATTTCGATAGATACACGAACATAAAGACAACCGTTGCACTACACGAACAAAATCTAATAATAATTCTACTAATACCTATATATTCAGACCAAAAACTTACGAAAATTATGTTCGAACCCATTCCGAATTCTTCTAATAGATCGGTAGTTCTTGAGACTTCCGAGATTTTGGCTGACATTAACAATAACATATTTAAGACGAACGTCAAAGATGACCTAAGAAGAAATCTAGTAACTATAGAAGACGAATGTTTAGAGAGCATTCTTAACTTTCGAGAAGCGAACTGTAACATGAAAATACTAAACGAAACAAAAGTTGTAGAAGTCATTCAAGGCGTACTAGTATTTAAAAACCTTTTTAGTAACATAACACATAATTGTAATAATGTAAAAATAAACAAATATGGAAATTTTATGATAAAATTTGAAAATTGTAAAATATATATACAAAATAAAACATTTACAAATTTAAACGTTAAAATCCATGAAAAACTTTTGTTACCAAATATGTTCGTAAAAATTAAGGAAAACCCAAACACTACTATAACTGATATAAAACTAGAATTATTATATTTAAAACAATTAGAGTAAGACCAAAATATTGATAAAATTATTTACCACAATAGAAAAGTAAAAGCATTTAACTACAGCATCAATGGATTAATTATCATATCTATTATAATAATAATTGTAGTATTTAAATCAAAAACCAATCAAAAATTTGTGATTTCGTCGGAGCCTCAATGTAACGGTGGGGGTATTATAATACCCATAATACCTAAAACACAAATCATATGATTTAGCACTTTTGCAATTCTTCTTCTCTAATAATTGCCAGTGTACATTTTCTTCGTCTGGAATATTTCCTGACAGACGACATACATTTTATATTTTTATACCCTCCACTCCAGTGTGCAGAGGGTATATATAAGTTTGTCATTCCGTTTGTAATAATTAGAAAAAAAAATTTGAACCCCACAAAATATATATATTTGTGATCCTTATAACAACCGGAGTTGATATAGCGATGTCCGTCTGTCCGTCTGTCCGTCTGTCCGTCTGTGGAAATCACGATGACGCCATCAATCGGGCAGCTAGGGTGCTCGTTGATATAAAAAATGATTCACTAACATCCTGAAAAGTTTGCTATTTAAAATCGTCCAAATCGGCCTATTAGGGCCCGAGATTTGAATGAAGAACTAAAAAAAGTCTTGAAAAAATATAATTTTCTATGTTGTTCTTGTCATGATCACGCCCTCCATAGTGCAGCTACAGTGATAATTTTTAATGAGAATGATTCACCAAATTCATAGGAAGATTTCTATTTCAAAAATCATTAAAATCGGTGGAACAGGTCCAGGGAAATCTCTGAAAAAGTAAAAAAAAAAATGAAAAATATGATGTTTCTATATTGTTCTTGTTGTTATTCTAAATGTTGTGTTGTTGTCATAGCTGGACTTGTTGTTTTTGTGGTCGTTGTGGTAATAGTATAATAAAAACTAACAATTTGTAAATTTTTTTTTTAACTCTGGTAGAAAAATTTAAAAGTTTCCATTGTTTTGGCATCACTAAAAAAATTTGTTAAATCATTTCTGTTATTACCACGAGCCTGCCTGCAAAATTTCAGATCGAATGGGTTACGGGAAAGGGGTTAAAATCGATCCAAAATTTTTTCGACAAGCAGACACTACGAGTTAATATAAAGGGAGCAAAAATTCACCAACATCTAAAGCAAATAATGCTAAAATACCTAGTTGTTAATAAAAAAAAAAATGTAAATTTAGCAAAAAAATTTTATGTATAAATTTATTTAAAAAGAAAAACACAAAAATAACGTTTGATGTTGTATTTTTTGTGTGTAATATTTACATATACATACATAAACGTATTAGATAATACAAATAATATACATATATTATATATATGTATATCCATAACAACTGCATGTTAGAAATAAATCGGTATATTATTTTATTTACATAATTTTCTGCAATATTTTGTTGTGGGGAAAATACATTTCTTTTGCTTTAACAGAGTGTCACTTCATTTTGCTCAGCTTGACTATGCCGCAATAGATGACGCCACAATTTTTGTTCTAATTAGCCTTGCAATAGTTACTTCTATTTTAACATGAATGTCAATATTTTCAACTAGATATCATACAGAACAATGTTAAGAGTACACACGGGCTGGTCTTTTATTTCATATGTTTTTTCATTATTCTTTTACAAATATGAACATAAGTTTGGCATGTTAACTTTTTGTTGTCTTTATAAAATAGAGTTACCGAATTCATCAATGAGTTTTTTGCTTTCAAAACAGTTTTACATAGTTATATAGAACTATTATTCTGCTTTACCTACAAAATATCTGATTGCGATTACATCTAATTTTTAAAAATTGTTTATAATTACTAAAGCATTACTATCCACATAAATACAAAATTGCTCTTTTTAAATTTTCCATTCAAATCAAGAAAATATCAATTCTAAAAACTGGAATTAAAAATTTCCAATTATAAATTACAATTAATTGAATTTCAGAAAATTATATCAAAACGTCGGAAATTATAATTTTAAATTTAGAAGACATCTATTGCATCTTTAACATATAAATTTTATTCGTTAAACACAAATTGAAATTCAAAAAAAAAAAAAAAAAACACCAATACCTACGTTTACATTTAAAAAATTTTTACATTTAAAAAAAATATTGACATTCAGGAGAAATTAATAGCTTTTCACTACCGCGATTCAGTAACTTCTTTTAACGATAGTCGAATCGTTAAAAAAAAAGAAAATCGCAAAATTATCAGTAACATTTTTAAACGATATTCGCTTTTATTAAACTCAGCTGTTGTTGTTATCTAAACGACAACCATTTTTGTGTTGTTTATTCAATCGATAAAAACTAAAATTTTTAGGTTGAAATGTCGTCATACATAAATAAAAATCATAAAATAGTGAAAATATTTTGCTTTTATTAAAAGACCTTTTTATATAAATAAAAAAATTAAATAGCATATTCAATTCATTATTTCATTTTCAAATAAATAAACACAAATATTAGTAAAAAAAAAGATATTAAACATAAAGATAAAATCATCCTGTCAAACACGAAGTAATTTGTTTTTTTTCTATTCTACTTTGTGATTTTCGCTTATTTTGACAGAGATGCCACTCGTCTACAATTTAAATAAATAGAAAAATAGATTTGTCGACTGTCGTTAAGATGTATGTACTTAGTGAATTACTTAATCCTTAGTGCAAACAACAATAGATGTCGATATATTTTGCGATTGTCGGATCGTTGAAATTTTCAGAATCGGACTACAGAAAACATTGTTTTAAATTCAATGAATTTTAGAAAACGTCAAATGCTATTTAAGAATTGCGAACATAAAAACTGTTGCAATACATATATGTATATTCATATCTTATATATTAATTACAAACTTAAATTATATACTTATTTACAAAAAAAAAACATAAATATATGTATATATATATATATATATATATATATATATATATATATATTATAATAACATTTCATATTGCTTTCAAATATTCGTTTATAAATTTGAAAAATATTATATACTCTTCAAATATTTATAAAATGTAATATTTTCATGTGAAAAAAAAACAAAAAGAATTTCTAAAATAAATTTGTATAGTTAATTATAGTTAAAATACTTTTATTAAAATTGTGAAAATTTCATGCATATCATTACATAATAAAATCAAATGAATTATTTCAATTTTGTACAAAAACAAAAAATATAACATTAATGTTTCTTTTTTTGGTTCAAAAAACATTAATATTGTAATTGTAGAAATGTTACATGGTGGTAGAAATGATATAAATAATAAACATATCATTTTAAAATGAACATACAATCCTGTCCACTTAAATAGCGCGTGCTTTAAGCTTTTGATATATACATTTACGTGTGCTATTCAAGTGGATAGGACTGTACATGGATTGTAGTTTTCATTTCTCAATTAAATTCACTGCTTGCCAAAATCAGGTCGATTTTGTTACTGTTACTACATGCAAAACATCCCAACAAAGCAAAATAATGTAAAAACTAAAACCATAGACAGCAATGAATCTTTAAAATATTGCAGTATACGATATATTCCAGGCCTAACAAACAAACACAATTTACAACAAATAATAAACAACAACAATATAATCCCAGCGTACAAACCAAATCAAACACTTAACAAAATATTCACAAACACAAAATCAACAATAAACAAATTTCAGCAAAACAACGTAGTTTATGAAATTAAATGTTTGGGAAACAAAGAACAAGAATGTGGGAGAGTATACATAGGCACAACAAAACGAAACTTACAAACAAGAATCAAAGAACATGAAACAGACATCAAAAAAGGGAGAGAAACAACTGGACTCTCACAACATATAAGAGAATCCAATCATACAGCTGATCTAAACGAAGTTATAATATTAGACAAGGAAAAAAATAGCAACACAAGATATACAATAGAAAGCCTGAGAATACAGCAAAAAATAGACAAGACAATAAACAACAAGGAAGACATAGACAACATAAACTTCATATATTCATTTGCACTGTGATACTAAAGTTAAATTCTGTGATATAAATGTTTTAGTTTTTCAATAGTTTACTTATTTGTTTATTTATATATACTGTGTTTTTAAAACCAATCAATTTGTGATGTCAAAATACACCAATAATTTTTTTTTTTTATTAATGTTATAAGTTAAAAATTCATGTAAAGGAAAATTATTTTTAATGTTTTATGTCTTTATATTGATTGTTTTTTCTTCTTTGTGTTAGATTCAAAATAAAATGCCCCTGAAGATGTTGACAAAAACTCAACGAAACGTCGGGAAATAATGAAATAAAGAATTTTTATTTTACATTTAATAAAATTGACCAAAAAAGCCCTACATACACTCTATAATACATAATGTAAAAACTGTTTGTATGAATAACTTTTTCTCCATTTCATTTCCATTTTACTACTGGCATCGTTTGTTGGGATAAAATTTTAAACGTATCAACGTTCTCTCCTCAACGTTCTCTCCTCAACGTTCTCACCACAACGTTCTATCCCAACGTTCTCACCATAACGTTCCCATCACAATATTCTCTGTTGAACGTTCTGCCTATGATTTTGTTTAACTAAAGAAACATTTATATGCATAACCGCCGAATAACATATTGGTGGTCGAGTGCGTAGTGCGCTGGCTCTTGATCTTTTTCGCTTATGTTCGCATTCCAATGAAATAAGAAATATTGTATTTTTTTTATCATATTTTTTTTTCTTCAAACTTATTGAAAACAATAAATTCTTAACATATCAATAAGATCTAATAAAAATAATCATTTATTTATTTAATTTCATATAAAATTCTATAAATATTTTTTTTTACGATATTACATTTTCAACATTATTGGTGAATAAAAAAAAATTATATATACATGTTTCTTTTTATTAATCAACAATGTTGCAGTAAATACAGACTTTTGGTTTAACCGTTCCATTATCGTTTTGCACATCCTCATTATGTATAGTCCTTGGATGACTTCAAAATTTGACTTCATGGTAGGCAAAGTAAACCCCAAAAATTGAAGTTCGATGATAATTCCCAGGTAGTAGTATTTGGAGTCAATAAATGAAAATATATTTTATTAACATAATTTAATTCAAAATCAAAAGTTGGCATCACTGAGTTAGATTTTGTATTGTATGGTGTTATTTTGTGTTGCCACAAAATCTAATAGAGAAAACTCCCTTTTAATTGTAAAAAAAATTATTTTCCAAATATGATAATATTTTAACAACAGAAAAAAAATTGAGAGAGCTTTTTCGCAATGAAGGTTAGGGTCAGATATTTAATTTGCAAAAATTTTAAATTAATCGAGAGGTTATATCATATAACCGGAAACGCATGAATATAGGTATATAACCTAAATGCATGCCGATCAGCAACAACGATGTCCAAAAAGCAAACACCGAAACGTGTTTTCTTTTATCCGAAATAAGAGAAAAGACGAAAACGATCTTTCCTCGTTGGAGTGCGAATTACTAATGTGAGAAAGCTTTTTAGACCAACTCTTGAAATAAACAAAAAACATCTGTTAAGCGGATCAACCCAATGAATTTGCTGAAATAATCTGGTATTAAGTTTAACAAATTGTTTACTTTTTCAAATATATTGTTTACATTTATTATCAATACTCAAACCGAGGTGGAGGGTATCAAAGATTCGGCACAGCCGAATTTAACACTCTTACTTGTTTTTATTCCAAATTAAATTTAAGCATAAGTTTGCTTCGTTCCCAATATATAAAATTGCAACGAAACACACTTATGATAAATAATTTTCAAGTTAAATTTAAGAACCAATAACATCCGTTAAACATAAGTTTGCTTCGTTCCCAAGATATAGAATTGCAACGAAACACACTTATGCTAAACATTTTTCAAGCTAAATTTAAAAACCAATAACATATATATAATTGCAACAAATACATTTCGGCTAAACTAAAATTTGCTAACACAAGTTGATTTGTTCCCAAACTACACCGGAAACAAAACACACTTATGATTTTCGAATTAAATACAAAAACAATAACATAAGTTTGCTTCGTTACCAATACATAAAAATGTACTGAAACGAAACACACTTATGACAAATATTTTTGGCGAATTCAAAATTGCTAACATAAGGTGTTTGTTACCAATGCATTTATACAGGAAACAAAACACACTTATGAAATGACGAAATGACAATTGGATCTAGAATAAGTTTTAGCTATGGAATATAAACCAATGTAAATTTGGAAATCCAGTCAGTAATGAGAAGTCAGTGATAAAGATAGTTCTAAACTGATCACAAGAAAACAATTTGTCGTTTTTTTATACCCTATACCACTATGTGGTTTGGGTATAATGACTTCGTGCTGCTGTTTGTAACAACCAAAAATATTTGACCTAGACCCATCTTTAATTATACCGATCGAATCAGAATCACTTTCTGAGTTGATTTAACAATGTCCGTCCGTCCGTCCGTCCGTCCGTCCGTCCGTCCGTCCGTCTGTGTGT
This sequence comes from Cordilura impudica, assembly GCA_963682025.1. Classification (NCBI taxonomy): domain Eukaryota; kingdom Metazoa; phylum Arthropoda; class Insecta; order Diptera; family Scathophagidae; genus Cordilura; species Cordilura impudica. Next base: position 200,678,453 of record OY821520.1, on the reverse strand, counting down.
CCATGCAAAGCTTGTAATCAAACTGCAGGTCGCAAATATGAATATATTTTGATGAAATTTGGTATATAAGCTTTTATCGGCCATGGGATGAACGCTATTGAAATTGGTGAGAATCGGTCCATGTTCAGACCTAGCCCCCATACAAATTACCCATATGAAATCGACATAAATTGCCATAAGATCCAAATTGTCATATAGATCTTACTCAAATTGGGTTTGTATGCGTTCATTACATCCACTAATAAGTAGTCCAAAAATGATCCCTTGGACCCCATATAGAGCTACTTCCCGATCTTCACTTAAATCTATTAAAAAACAAAAATATTGCACTGATTCTTCTCAAATTTTGTTTATACATATTTTTGCACAATACAAGAGACTTTACCAAACATGATCAGGATCGGTCCATTTTTGGACCTAGTCCCTTTATAGATATAGCATCCGATATGAACTTTTTCATATCTGCAGCCAAAAAAATTAATAAAAATCCCACTCAAATTTGGTTTATGCTTATTTTCTATATCGAAGTAGTTGGACCGAAAGATAGGGTCTCTAAACCATGGTATAGGGTATCATATAGTCGGTCTAGATCGACTATAATTTTCTTACTTGTTTATTTATTAAAAATAATAAAGTTTTTTTTTTTTAAAGTAATGAAAAATCATTACATTAATTATTTCCCACATGTCAAGTGAATGTATGTATGTATGATCTTTTCTCTTATTTTTACAGCATTATTCTTATAATATATTTTTTTTCTTAAGCGCAAATCTATTAATTTATTTACTTCTCAACATTACACAGTTTAGAAATAATTTTACGAAAACAATAATAATCTCTTAATTGCATTTCCCCTCCACAATTACACAAGGTTATTTAATTCTCCTACACTTGTTCTAATGAAACTCAAATCTCTTAATTTCTAAACGTATCAACGTAACACATTTTAATCACAAACCTCTTAATTAGATTTCTCCTCCACATTTATGCAAGGTTAGTAACATGCTCTTACACTTGATCTTATTAACTTAGAGCACTTTATTAGATTTCCCCTCCATATTTACACAAAGATAGTTACGTGCTCTTACACTTAGTCTAGTTAACCTCCTAACTAAGGTTTAATTATATTATTCTCCTTTCATATACTCTCCTCTTCGATCTATCCGAATACACAAAAACTACTTTCTCTTAATTATTGTGTTTCATTCCAGTTGAGCATATAATCCTACAAACTGTTCAATTAAACACATATTTAAACGAAAGCATCTCTTTAAAAAAAAAAAATTTGTTCATTAAAAGAAATCATATTTGTATTTATTATAACCCAGCGAACATTTTATAAATTAATCAAAAAAAAAAAAAAAAAAAAAAAATTAAAATTAATAAATTATAAATAATTCAAAAGATAAAAGAATTATAAATAATTCAAGCATTATATTTTGGAATGATAATTGGGGCACGAAATCTTTGATTTAAATTTTTTAAATTTTAATCCACAAGTCATCGCAAATCGGTTGAATTGCCATCTGCATTTAATACGTGTCAATTGTTAGTTTCCGGCTAATTTATTAATTGATTACTTTATTTCTAAATTAGTTGGTGGAATATTTAGCATCTTGTGTACTGCAATTTACTGTCTATTCATATCAACATTTTTCTCTGAAGCTGCACGCGATTACATCCGTTACATTTTTTAATATTTGGTCCACAATTACATATTCGAAAAGTGTTCAGTCATTATAACTGTTTTTCAATTATTTGCATCATTATTTTATTTATCTTGAAAAGCTGATCAAAACCATTGTTTTTGTTTTTAAAACATTTTGAACATATTTGTTTATCCTTTTCATAAGTGACTGATAGATAATTTCATACTTGGTTTCATTGCAATATCGACATACATTTTTTGCAAATTTTCTACGGTCTTTCATCAAAACTTATAGAGTTTTCTACGGACATAATCATATTTCACCGATCGGTACTTCACTTGTTTCTTTCAATTCCTATTGTTTTCTTTTCACATCAGCAATGTCTCTTGACCATTTTATCCGTCTGGCTGATAGCTTAGTCGAATTTGATTCCGATGTGAATGATAATCAATATCCAGTTTCTACTCTTCATGCTATTGACATGCATAGATCCGAAATCCAGATCAAGTGGTCAAGAATTAAATCCGCATACGAAAAGTTGCTTTTCGAGGTAGAAAATGATGAAGAGGGCAAGGAAAATTTAGATTTTGGTTTGAAATGAGATTGTTCAAGCCATAAAAGACATTCAACGTGATGTCAACTCTTGTATTTCTACACTTCAACTATATGATATCGATGTTAAAAGTTGGGATCCAATTTTTGTATTTCAATGTTCAAAGCGCCTTCGTGACAGTACCCTTAACCTATGGGAACAGGGGCTTAATGACAAAACTTCCATTCCAAAATGGGCTGATATGGATTCGTTCCTGACTAATCGCTACAGAACTTTAGAATCAGTTTCTGAAATTCATAACTTATCAAGTATACAGACTACTGAATTTAAATCTAAAAATTTTAATAAATTTTCCAACCCTTCCAAAAAGATAAATTCATTCCAAAGCAACGTTTCAGGTCCAAGATGTTCCTTATGTCCTAAGGAATCTCATATCATACGGAAATGCCCCCTTTTCTTGAAAATGGATTACAATCAGAGGTACAATGAGATAAAGAAGCAAAATTTATTCTTGAATTGTTTTTTGAAAACTCATTTCAGCAAAAATTGTAACAACAAATATAGTTGTTATCAGTGTCACAAACGTCACAACAGCCTTCTTCACAAAGATTCTAACAGCTCTATTTCTGCCTAGTAAAAGCCCTTATTCTACTCTAAATCCACACTCAGTTCCATTTTCAACTGATTCCAATTTAATACAGTCCACTTCTGGTTCCGGAGCTGGGATCGTGGGGAGTATTGCTAGGTAGGGTTTAGTCAATGTGTGCCACTTGAATTTAAAATACAAAGCTAGAGAACTATTAGATTCAGGATCTGAAGGGACCTTCATATCCGAACGTTTATTCAATCTTCTAAAATTACCTTTCAAACGTACAAGTGCTCAGATATCAGGTTTGAATCACACAATTTCTGCCAAGGTACAACGGAATGCTTCTTTATACTTAGTTCTCCAGTCGACAATAATGTCGAAATTTCTGTTAATGCATTAGTTGTTCCGAACTTAGCTGGCAATCTTCCATCCCATCCTCTCGAAACATCATCCTTTTCGAACCTGCCTCAAATTCAGCTCGCTGATCCACAATTTTATAAAAGTTAAAAGATCGATGCCTTGATTGGAGGCGACATGTTACCATCAATCATACTTCCTGGAATTAAACATGAAGTTTGTGGGTCTTTAATGGCACAAGAAACCATTTTTACTGGTCCAGTTTCACTTAATTCTTCAATTTCTATTCCAGCAATATCTTCATATTTTTGTGAAATATCTTTGGCTAAAGAGATTTCACGTTTTTGGGAGGTGGAGAATCTTCCACCGAAGAACTTTCAGTCCCCATCCGACAAATTTTGTGAAGATCTCTACATGAAAACCACAAGGAGAAATGAAGACGGTAGATATGTTGTTGCCCTTCCATTCATAGAAGGCTTTCCTGAAAGATTAAATCTCGGTCAGTCTAGAATTAGCGCTATGGCACAATTTTATAGAAATGAAGCAAGGTTAATTCGAACTCCAGCTTTTAAACAAGAATATGATGATGTTGTTGGAGAATATCTTCAATTAAATCATATGTTTAAAGTAACTGATCCTAAATTAACATCATTGTTTTATTATTTGCCTCACCACGCAGTTATAAAACCTGAGAGTACAACCACGAAGGTACGTGTGGTATTTAATGCATCTTCTGCCTCTTCTAATGGGCTAAGTCTCAATGATGTTCTTCATGTAGGTCCAATTCTTCAAACTGACTTAAATGGCATTTCTTTCGATATGTGTTCAATGCTGACATCCAAAAAATATACAGGCAAATTCTAGTAAGTCCTGAACACACTCCATTTCCAAGAATTTTATTCCGAAATAATCAACATGACATAATCCAAGATTATGAGCTAAAAACTGTTACCTTTGGAGTCAATTGCGCTCCATATTTAGCTATTAGAACTATTCTCCAACTAGCTAAAGATGTAGAATCCACCTCTCCAATTGCTAGTAATATTCTCCGAAACTATATGTACGTCGATGATGCACTTGCTGGCGCTCATTCGATTTCAGAAACTATAAAAGCTAAAAATGAGCAAATACTTGCACTGAAATCAGCTGGATTTATATTGAGAAAATGGACAGCAAATTCTAAAGATATCCTAACGGATTTTCCAGCAGATCATTTGCTAAAAAGGCTTTCTTGATTTTGACGACAGTAGTACAGCGAAAACTTTAGGCATCCGTTGGAATGCTAGATCAGATTCCTTTTACTTTATGACGAAGCCTTTCTACGAGTCATCGAGATTTACGAAGTGAGAAGTCTTATCGCAAATCGCTAAGCTTTTTGATCCTGCTGGATGCCTATCTCCTTGTATCATTATTGCCAAAATTCTTATGCAGAAAATATGGATTGAAGGCACTGATTGGGATAAAGTTCTTTCTCCAGAGCCCCTTTCTCAATTTAAAACATTTCAAGCAAATTATCCAGCTATCCATGAAATCCAAATTCCTCGGTGGATTGATTTTACTCCGAATGCAATTTATATTCGAATAGAAAATGGTAACTCTATATCCACTATTTAGTATCCTCTAAAACAAAGCTAGCGCCTGTAAAAACTCTTTCCATTCCGCGATTAGAGCTTTGCGGAGCTGTTCTATTAGCCGAAATGATTGACAATATCATTCCGAGATTAGATGTCGAAAAATATTCCATTTCCTGCTGGACCGATTCTACAATCGTTCTCTCCTGGCTAGCTAAACCACCATGTTTTTGGTTGACATTTGTTGCAAATAGAATTTCAAAGATAATTCAGATTATAGATCCATCACATTGGCATCATGTTTGTTCTGAGGATAATGCTGCAAACTTACCTAGTCGAGGACTTTTTCCACAAGAAATTATAGACAATTTCCTTCAGTGGGAGGGTTCAAATTGGCTTAAAGAGCCTAATTCTAATTTGTTAAATCATGAATTCAAAATATTTCCTGAAATTCATCTCGAAAAGAAATCCACTAAAACTTATTTTTCATACTTTCTGAATTTCGAAGATGTGTTAGAACGACTTTCTTCTTTTCCAAAAGCAGTTCGAGTCATGGCTTATGTATTCAGATTTTATTTTCGTACATATCCAAATTTTCGTTCCAACTTTTTCAAGCAATCTTACATTGTAACAAGCTCCGAAATTGTGGCCGTACGCGATAGGCTTATTTCGATGTGCCAAAAAGCTTTTTACCCGAATGAATACAAAGCATTATCCTCCAGACAATCAATAGCCTCCTCTAGCTCAGTCTTGAATCTTAATCCATTTCTCGATCCCGAAGGTTTACTACGCTCCTGTGGTAGACTTGAATCAGCTCCTGGACTTTCATATAACGAAAGACATCCAATAATAATGCCTTACAATTGTCAATTTATTCGCCTTTTCGTTAAGTTTGTGCACGATATAACGCTTCACGGAGGTAATCAACTTGTTCTCCGATCTATTCGAACCCAATTTTGGATCCCGAAAGTGCAAAATTTAATAAAAACGACAATTGGTAAATGTAAGCCTTGCATTATTTATAAGATAAAGTGTCTAAAGCAGATAATGGCTGCATTACCATCAGAAAGAGCTGAAATCTCCCGTCCATTCACCCACACTGGTTTAGACTTTGCAGGCCCTTTCGACATCAAAAGTTACACAGGTAGAGCTTGCCGCATAACAAAAGGATACGTGTGTGTATTCGTTTGCTTTTACACAAAAGCAATACACCTAGAAGCTACGTCGGATCTTTCTACCTCTGCTTTTCTAGCTGCTTTTAATCGTTTTGTTTCTCGTCGAGGTTGTCCCCTGCATTTGCACTCCGATAATGGTACTACTTTTGTTGGGGCCTCCAAAGTTCTCGCTAAAGAGTTTATCCAAACTTCCCATGAAGCTATAACCGCAAACTACGGTCATCAAAATATCACTTGGCATTTTATCCCTCCCGGTGCTCCCCACATGGGTGGACTGTGGGAAGCTGGACTGAAAAGTTTTAAGCTTCATTTTCGCAAGATTTCCGGTGGATTTAAAAATGCTTTCGAAGAGTTTTCCACGTTATTGTCCAAGATCGAAGCATGTTTAAATTCTCGACCTCTATCTCCTATGTCCCAAGATCCTTCAGATTTATCAGCCATAACTCCTGGTCATTTCCTCATTGGTACTCCAATCTTAGCTCCCATAGACCCAGCGGTGCATGACTCAGCCGCCTCTATCATCAACCATTGGCAAAGGCTTAAACTTGTCCACCAAAACTTTTGTACTCGTTGGAAAACTGAGTACCTTAAAGAATTACAGAAACGAGTAAAGTGGAAAAACCCGGAAGAAAATATGAAGGAAAATACATTAGTGGTGATTAAAAATGAAAATCTCTCACTAAATTCCTGGCGTCTTGGCAGAATTGAAAATGTTTATTCCGGTTCAGATAATCGTTTTCGTGTTGCCGATGTCTGTACACAAAAAGGGAAAATTACAAGGCCGATAACAAAACTGATAGTCTTATGCACTGAATAGTTCTACTTGCCTTCGTTTATTCTACATTTTGATATTCATCCTCTTTTTCCAGCTCATCATGCTTAAAAATAACAATAAAACCAGCAACCATCAGCAAAATCGACGTCGTAAGCCAAGTGCTAATCTTCCATCACAATATAATTCGTTTTTTTTTTTGCCGAATTTGTAAACGTCCTCATTCCCTGAAAACTTGTAGGAGATTCTTAGCCATGAATATTACCGATCGCATACGCGCTGTGCGGACACATGAATACTGCTCAAAATGCCTTGCTCATGACCATTCTCAAGGAACCTGCTTCACCAAACATGGCTGCAAACATTGCAAAAAATTTCATCATACTCTTCTGATGGCCATCGCCATCGCGATCTCGTACACCATCTCAAGCTAGCGCTTCAGATCGTTCGCATCAAACTTCTACATCCTTAGTAACTTCTATTTTGCGTCAAAATGGCGCATTTTAATATATATAAAAAAATTGTAGTAAGTAAAAATTAAAACAATATTTTGTAAAATTTGTTGGAAAAAAATGTTCACCCAAAATTGTTTTTAGTTAAATAAAATAAAAGACTCTGAGGATGTCTGAAAATCAGACGAAACGTCGGTGGAAAATGGAATAAAAAAGCATTTTATTCGCATTAAAAGAAAAAAATGACCAAAAAGCTTAAATAAACAATCAAACTAAAAATTTAAAAAACTCTGGTCAGAAAATAACAAAACAGGCGTTACTCTTCTTCCAACTGTTTTAATCAAAATAGACACAACAACTTCACATGCACGTTGTCTCTTGGATTCAGGATCTTCGATTAGCCGAATTTCTAAGAAGTTCGTCGAAAAACTTGACCTCACGACATTGACTCTCCAAGATGAGACTATTTGTCCATTGACCCTAAAATCAAGGTTTGATTCTAATTCCGGCTCAATTCTTACCAGAAGCCTTTAAAAAGAATTTTATAAATCTGTTTCTCGCTGATTCAAAATTCTATGAAACTGCGGGTATTGACATAATCATTGGTGTCGATCTTTATCCTAAGGTTATTTGCGAAGGAGTCATTTCTAAAACTGGTTTACCTACAGCACAAAGTACCATATTTGGTTGGACCGCCAATGGTTCATGCTCTATATAGACAGTTAATTTATTAAAAATAAATTCTAATTAATTAAAAACAGCGCACTATTGTAATGAATTTACCATCACTAATAAAACATATGTAAACATATGTCTGTTAAACCATATGTTTGTAATGAATTTACCATCACTAATAAAACATATGTAAACATATGTCTGTTAAACCATATGTTTTGTTTTTAGGATTAAGTTTAGGATTAAGAATGTAAACAATAGAATAGCTTTAAGTACCGTTAGTTTTATTTATAAGTAGGATTAAGTTTGTAAATAAAATCAATCTTAAAACTCAACTCAGCCGATCAATTGGCTCTAGTTTTCTTTTATAAAAAGGAAATAATCTTGTTAGCACTATTAAGTGCTTTGCCTGTAGCTTTAAAAAAAAGGCTGACAAACATTAAAAGAGCCAGTGGCGTTTAAAGCGCCGGCCAAGAAAATTTAAAGTTAAATATTCACTTCTACAACCACTTTATGGCGATCCTGTCCTGCTGGCCTCGAAAAGTAGGCTGGAAATGGAAAACAACAATTTAAACACAGCCGATAAAAAACAACAGCCACAACCCATTAGTATAGAGGAATACTTACGACGGCAGCAACAGAAAAAGGAACAGCGACTCACGGCGATACCACCGACACAAAAACCCAAGAGGCAAAGGGCTGGTAAGCTAGTGAAGCTACGAAAAAAACTAGCTGACCTGAAGCAACGGGTGAATGCTGAAAACCCTCCACCATGGGACATAGCGTCGGAGATATGGAAAGACATCGAAATTATAGAAAATAAACTGCAAAAAAACAAACAAAGAAAATAAAAAAAATGCACATATTTTGTTAATAAAATTATTGAAATCTTTATAAAAGAACTTGAATAAAAAAAATCTTTTTTAAAACACGTCTTTTTTTTCTCTTAACACAATTTTGCTACAATAGAAAATATATATAACAAACAAAAAATAGAAAATGAATTACAAAAACACACAATGCCTTGAATTTAGCATAAAAAAAAAACTTTTCATATAAATTTTTGCTATGTATAACTATAAGCTTAAACACTAAAAAAAAAAAAACATTCTATATTAACATCTTATATTATATACTTCACTGTTAAATAATTTTATTAAGACAAATCGTACTAATAGAATATTGGATAATACACAAACTCATTCACTAAACAAAAGAAATATGCTATAATAAGAAACTTAAACCCTTACAAGAAAGAAAAAAAAAAAGAAAACAACAAAGGAATATATTTAGTAAAATTTTATTGATTTTCAACATATATATTTTTTTTACAATTCATTACACTATATAAAAAGAAACCATTATACAATAAAAACACTGAATTTACAAAAAAAAAAAAACACTTAGAACTAAAAACATAAATACACACTTTAACACATTATATTATATATTATATTATATTAATTTTATTTTAACACATTGTAAATAAAAAAAAAAAAACACAATTTTTAAGAACAAAAAAATTACACTCTTATGAAATTTAAGCTTTAACAAAATAAAAAAAAAACAAACACATTTAATGAATTGTAAAAACTGAACAGCTGTTCACTATAAAACAGCAAAGTACCAAATACATAGTACTGTTTTATTTTTAATAATCGGTAATCATACAGTGATGCCAAGTTTAAATAATATACTGAGAGAAAATTAATATTATAATTATATTTTATTATCATATATTATATCAATTTAACATTTTTTTAAGTTAACAAAATGATTCGGCAAATGAAGTTTTAACAAAAAATTTTTTTTTAATAATATTCATAATTATATATAAAAAAAAAATAAAAAAAAAAATTTTTTTTTCTTTCTTAACAAATGAATTTTATAAAAGAATGCATAGATGAGTTAGAAAAGCTCAAATTAAATATAAAAAAGAGTAAGAATAGGGCTTATGAACAAAAGTATAAAGAAAATAAATTAGAAAGATTAGCATATTTAGAAAAGAGCATAGAAGAATTTTGCATAGCAAACAAGAATGAAGAAAATAAAAACCTAAAAATAGAATTTGAAATTGTACAAAAAGAATTAATAGAAATAATAAAAAACATAAATATAAAGACTAAAGATATTGATCAAGATTGGCAGGAAGGTAATTTGACAAAAATGGCTACTTTCGATATTTCAATGGTGGGTAAAAACCTCCAAACATTTAAAGGCACTTACAAATATTTAGAAGATTTTATTGCACAGGCAGAATTGCTCCATGAATTATTAAAAGAAGAAGATAGAGAAATATTCATTAAATACGTCTATAATTTCAAATTAACGACTCAAGTGCGAAGCATTCTAGGCCGTGCTAATCGACCAACAAATTTTAAAGATTTGAAAAATGCCAAAAACACTACAACATGTTCTGACGGATTTGGGAACGATAAAACAAAATAACAAGACTTTATCTGAATTTAGAGAAGAAATAGACGAACTCTTAGACCAATTGAGCAATTTTGAAATTAAAAATTTACCAAATGTCACACAAGACAGTAAAGACGCAATTTGCAAAATGAGCGATAGCGTCGCACTTAATGTTTTCATAAAAGGGATACACATGAAGTATCAACAAATTTTATTAGCAAATATGCCAAAAACTTTTAATGAGGCTGTAGAAAAATGTCTGACAGCAGAAAGAAATTTAGGCTTTGAAAATAAAAATGTATTTAACATTAACAGCCGATTAAACAATAACAATAGAGCAAGATTTTCAAATTACCGAGGAAACAATTATGGAAATAATAATAATCATTTTGATATCAGACACAATAATAACAATTTTAGTAACTCCAATAACAGAAGCAAAAATGGAAATTTTAGAAACGACAACAATTACAATACTGGATACAGAAACTTCAACACACATAACACTACAAGAGGAAACCTTGACAGAAACCCCAATTCCAACAATAATAATAATTATAATAACAATAATAACTACAGAAATAACAACAGAAATTATAACAATAATAACAACAACAGAAACAATAGTGAAAATATAACTAATAAAAGAAATAAAAACAATAATGCGTACAAATCATTCCATTACACAACTGATGAGGGAAACTAAAAAGGCCGGGTGACAAAAACAGTTGCCCAGAGAGCCAAAAATTACGAATATTCAAAATATCAAACAATATTAATACATTCATAATTATTAAATGCAATAATGTAGACAAAAATTTAAAATTTCTCGTAGATACAGGAGCAGATATTTCAATATGCAAAATTAAAAATCTCTCAAGTATTAATACATCAGATACAGTTAGATTGTCTGGCATAACAAACGAAGCCATAGATTGTATAGGTACGAAAAATTTGAATTTAACACTTTCGACAGAAACTGTGGAACACAATTTCCATATAGTAGATAATGATTTTCCAATTCAAACCGATGGAATAATCGGACGTGATATGTTAACGAAGTATATGTGTAAAATTGATTTCGAAACGTTTACAATTACTTTTAACATAAACGAACACGAAATAACGTTACCAATGAACCCAAAAACAATACATCAGACAAACATCGTCATACCAGCAAGGTCAGAGGCGATAATTCCTTTTAATACAAAGGTAGACGAAGAGAGCATTATACTGAGTCAAGAAATAACTGAAGGTGTATACCTGGCAAATAGCTTAATACCTGCACGAAAAGTAGCACATGTTAAAATATTAAATACAAATGAAAAAGAAATAGTATTGAAGAGTTTGAACTACAAATTAAAACCAATAAAACATTATAGTATATATTTTGCAAAAAGCGGAAATAAAGAGAATTATAGTAGATTGAATACACTTTTAAGCAACGTTGATATTGGTGGAAATGACCAATATGCAAAAGAAACACTAATTGACATTTTCAAAGATTTTCAAGATATTTTTCATCTCCCTGGAGAAGAACTAAGTGTAAACAATTTCTACACACAACAAATACAAATTAATGATTCAACACCAGTTTATATAAAGAATTACAGGCTACCACAAACTCAAATGGAAGAGATCAATAATCAAGTTGACCAACTATTAGCCGATAACATAATCGAGCATTCAATTAGCCCATACAATTCACCATTATTGGTGGTACCTAAAAAATCAGCAAACGATACAAAAAAATGGCGTCTTGTAGTAGACTTCCGAAAATTAAATGAAAAGATAGTTAACGACAAATTCCCATTAACAAGGCTTGAAGATGTTCTTGATAAACTTGGAAGGGCTAGATATTTCTCAACGCTTGATATGACAAGCTCTTTCCATCAAATACCGCTACATGAAAATTCACGTCCGCTGACATCTTTCTCTACAGGAAACGGACACTATCAATTTAAACGGCTACCTTTCGGATTAAAAATATCATCAAATAGTTTCCAAAGAATGTTGACAATTGCACTTAGTGGTTTAGATGCCGAAGCTTTTCTATATGTGGATGACATCATTATTTTTGGATGTAGTCTAAAGCACCACAATGATAATCTCATAAAAGTATTCAACAGATTGAGAAAATACAATCTCAAACTAAATGCAACAAAATGCAGTTTTCTAAAACCAGAAGTAGTATATCTTGGGCACCTCATAACAAATAAAGGCATAAAAACAGACCCAGCCAAAGATAATGTTATAAAAAATTATCCAGTTCCTAAAAATGCAGATGAAGTACGAAGATTTGTAGCCTTCTGCAACTACTATCGACGGTTTATACCAAAATTCGCTGACATTGCAAAAAGTTTAAATTCACTACTAAAGAAAAACAAACCATTCACATGGGATAAAGAATGTCAAAATTCATTTGAAGAATTAAAAGATAAACTTATGAACCCACCAATACTACAATACCCAGATTTTAACAAACCCTTTATTTTAACCACAGATGCGTCAAATTTTGCAATTGGTGCAGTCTTATCACAAGGTGAAATTGGATCTGACTTACCAATATCATATGCTAGCAAATCATTATCGAAACACGACATAAAGAAACCCTACCTGTATGGAAGAAAATTTTTAGTGGTAACAGACCACAGGCCATTAATCTCTTTGTTTGCACACAAAAACCCATCGTCTAAAATGACACGAATAAGAATGGATTTATCCGACTACGATTTTGAAATTAAATACAAAAAAGGAAAAATGAACACTAATGCAGATGCATTATCACGGATAATTTTAAACAGTGACACACTGAAAGCAATGATTCCCACCAGAAATGAATCGGATGAGAAAATATTAGCAATAACAAGAAATATGAAAAAACAGATGATTAATGCAAATAACCCTGATACTACAGAAAATACGAAGTGCATGTCCGAGCAGAAGTCTGATCAACTTTTTATATGGAACTGTACATCAATATCAGATATACGTAAAACAAAAAAACTTAAGTTTGAAATAAATAAAGATTTTAAAAGATATTCAATTAAAATAACAAATAACGAAATTATTGCAAGATGCAGCGATAATCCATCGATCACAAAGCTGACTTTGGAGAAACTGATATCAAAAATGCATGATTTAAGAATAAATGAGCTAGCTTTAAGCAAAAGTAGCCAAATATTTGATACTATGGCCATAGAAGAATTTAAAAATTTATACAACAATTTACAATTAAAAAGAAAAACTAATTTGAAAATATTATTATACAATGAACTACAAAGAATACTTTGCAAAGAAAAACAGATAGAACTAATTAGAGAATATCACAATTCAATACATGGAGGACATTTAGGTGTCAGAAAAACTGCTTTAAAATTAAAACAACGCTATATATGGAAAAATATGAGCAAACAGATAAAACAATACGTAATAAATTGCAAACAGTGTCAAACAAATAAACAAATAAAACACACAAAAGAAAAATTAATTCTAACAGATACACCATCAACCAGTTTTGAAACAGTATCAATTGATACAGTGGGACCACTAAGATTATCCAACTATAACAGATACATTTTAACCATACAATGCGAACTAACAAAATATGTAGTAGCATATCCGATGGAAACAAAAGAAGCGAAAACTGTTGCAAAAACATTAGTAGAGCAATTTATCTTAAAGTACGGAAATTTCAAAATATTAAAATCAGATAAAGGCACAGAATTTATAAACCAATTGATGTCAGAAGTATGCAGTTTATTGGACATTAAACAAGTTTTCAGTGCACCATACCATCATGAGACGTTAGGTTCCATAGAACGAAATCATAGGGTACTTAATGAATTCATGCTAAATTTCTGTAAAGATAATGAATGGGACTTTTGGATCCCTTATTTCACATTCGCCTATAATACAACCCCACACGTAGATACTGGTTACACACCATATGAATTAGTCTTTGGAAAATTACCATACCTACCAAATGATACAATAAGAAAAGAAGAAATATCTTATGATATAGAAAATTATGCAAAAGAGCTAAAACAAAGGTTAAAATTTTCATTACAAAAAACAAAAGAATACATAGAAATAGCAAAAAAAAAGAATAGGAAATAGTATAAAAATAAATCCGTTAAATTTAGAAGTAGGAAATTTCGTTTTACTTAAGAGAATGAATAGGAAGAAAAATCAGGCACCATATCATGGGCCATATAAAATAATAGAAAGACAGGGAGTTAATTCTGTCTTAGATGTTAATGGAAAAACAAAAAAATATCACAATAATATGTTAAAAAAATACATATCTTTATAAAATTAAATAAACATTTATAAAAAATATTTGTACAAAAATAATTTTTGTATTTAAATATACAAAAATCATTTTTCAATAGAGGGTGAGGGTGTAATGAATTTACCATCACTAATAAAACATATGTAAACATATGTCTGTTAAACCATATGTTTGTAATGAATTTACCATCACTAATAAAACATATGTAAACATATGTCTGTTAAACCATATGTTTTGTTTTTAGGATTAAGTTTAGGATTAAGAATGTAAACAATAGAATAGCTTTAAGTACCGTTAGTTTTATTTATAAGTAGGATTAATTTTGTAAATAAAATCAATCTTAAAACTCAACTCAGCCGCTCAATTGGCTCTAGTTTTCTTTTATAAAAAGGAAATAATCTTGTTAGCACTATTAAGTGCTTTGCCTGTAGCTTTAAAAAAAAGGCTGACAAACATTAAAAGAGCCAGTGGCGTTTAAAGCGCCGGCCAAGAAAATTTAAAGTTAAATATTCACTTCTACAACCACTTTACTATCAAATATTTGAATTAGCAAAAAAAAAAACAACAAACGTTGTTCAAATATGAACATAATTTAAGTATGTTTTTATCTTTCAAATACTTTACATACATAATATACATAAGATCATTATTTTTATTATCTACAGATGTACATTAACCATTATCATTAGGAAAAATTCCCAAAGTGTGTTTTTCACATTTTATGGTAATATTTATTAGTTTAGGGCATGTAGTAATATAGACAACGCATGTGTGCGACCAATAGGTAGATTAGTTCTAGTTTAGTTGTAAGATTATTGTACATGTAGTAATAAAGACAACGCATAGAATTTTATGACTGTTCATTATAATAAAAGTACTGGTACGCATGTGTGCGACCAATATGTAGATTAGTTCTAGTTTAGTTGTAAGATTATGGTACTTAGTTCTTAAGGTTTTATTTTCAATAAAGAAATCAGTATTGTACATACACTCAACCAACCGAGTTGTCTCTCCAAACATTATCATTTGGTCCTTCGATAGTAGAGTAACCTTACAGCTCAAATTTGTGAAATAAGTTAAAAAAAAAAAATGTCTGATCGCACTAGCCTTTACAAATCACAGAAGCAACTTGAAGCTGAAGTTGCAGCCCTGTATAGTAAAGTGGAGCAAAAAGGCATTTGTATGGGTTCAGCAGAAGAAATACTGGCTAACCTTAACAAACTGTGGGAGACGTACTCAACAAATCACCATAAACTCCTTGCTCATGGACAAAACACAGATCCATATTTCAACCGGAAAAGTCTTAAAATAATGGAAGATTTAGTGGCAAAAACCAAAAATCTAATCAAACAAACACTGGCAAGTACTGCACTACAGGGAGCTGCAGGAACCCAGCAACAAACACTGGCAAGTACTGCACTACAGGGAGCTGCAGGAACCCAGCAAAAAACTATGGCAAGTACTGTACATGCCGATGCTACAGGAACCCAAGTAGAAAAACTGGCAAGTACTGCACTCATGGGAGCTGTAGGAACCCAGCAACCGTCGCATATATATCAACTTGAAGAAAAAATGCAGCGACAAGTATTGCTTATGCAACAACAAATGCAAGAGCAATTTCAACGACAAATACAACAAATTGCTAAAATGATGGCGGAACAGAAAGCAGAACACAAAGTAGAAGTTCCGAACGATGACCCAATAGTTCCCAAAAATGATAGCGTGAATGCTGATGAAAAAGCATCAGCCTGGCTTTGTCAATACAGAAGAGAAATTTTTAAACTCAAAGAAAATCTAAGCGAAGTTAAAGAAGGAAGCAGCATTTATATATTAGAAAACCTGAAGAATTCGTGGCAAAGACAAATGGAATCTATAAATCAGCTTTACATCAAACTCAGCACGGAGCTATTGGTAAAAAATGATATTCTCGAAGAATATGACGATGCGTATTATGCATTAACAGAAAAAATCAGCTCGCTTAAAGAAAATAAGAGGTCAGTAGAGCTAGAAAAAATTAAAATACAATTTTTTTACGGTCATGTGGAAGAATTGGCTTCATTTCATGACCTATTTAAAAAATTTGTGCACGAAAACACACAACTACCAAAAATCGAAAAATTTGTACGGCTTAAAACATTAATAAGAGGTGAAGCACAAAAGCTTATTCAGCATCTACCCACTACAGAAAACAATTATGATTGTGCATGGGATATTGTAAATCAACGATTTAACAACAAGAGAATTTTATTTACAACTCTAATTAATAAGATTCTTGATCAACCGAATGTAATTAGCTCATCAACATCCAGCATTAAAAATTTGCTTGATACAACCAACGAATGTGTTCAGGCATTGAATGCAATGTGAATTATGATGGGAGATGCCGATCCTATAGTAGCACGAATTATGATTAGGAAGCTCGACAAAGAGGGTCTATTATATTATGAACAAACTACAAGGAAATGTAAAGAAATTCAAGTCCTAGATGACGTGCTTAAGTTTTTAGAGCAACAATATCAAGCTTTAGAAGCAACTCAATCAAAAAAAAGTAGCGCATTTCAAAAACAAAGTAAAACAACATACCTTTTAACGGAACAGCATCAACAACTACACTGCTTATATTGTCAAGTCACTGGTCACCGAACAAACACCTGTAAACAACTATTAGCGATGACAGTTAAATACCGATACGCTTGGGCAAGATCATCAAAAACATGCTACGACTGCCTTGGACACAAAATGGATAAAAAATGCAATAGTAAAAGTAAGTGTAAAACTTGCGGAAAACTACACCATTCTTCACTTTAATTCCAATATAGAAAAGGCAGCAACTATGATTACAAGCTCGACATCGAACGTTCTACTAGCTACAGCTCAAGTACAGGTAAAATCATTACATGGAGAATTAGTGACACTAAGAGCTCTTATTGACCAGAGATCAGAAGTAACAATTAGTGAAGAAGCGGCACAAATACTTCAATTACCAAGATTAAAAGCCAATACAAGAATGGAAGGCCTTGGAGAAACCTGCGTTGGTGTGGCAAAATCAAAAACTCATGTAGAAATTTGTCCAAGATTCATGAGTAATACGAAATTTGAGACGACAGCCTTAATTCTGCAACGTCTAGCATCAGCTCACCTAGATAAATCATTCAACTATGATGTAGACAAATGGCGCAACTATACCCTTGCGGATCCAAACTTCAACAAGTCTGACCGAATTGATATGGTTATTGGAGGCGATTTATTTTTTCAAATACTAGAAAAGGGCGTCCACAAAGAAGACAAAATTATAGGACAAAACACCAAATTGGGCTGGATTTCATCAGGAGTATTGCAAGTTAAGAAAAACTCAAACAAGGTAACTTCAGCAGTAACCACTGGCATCGAGCGTTTCTGGGAACTAGAGGAAATAGGCGATGAAGAAGTTTCTACTGATGATGACTATTGCCTTACCCAATATTCACAAACGATCGCTAGAGCAGATGACGGAAAATTTATAGTACAGTTACCATTTAAAGATGACAAAGTGCTTGGAGAGTCCTACAAAAGAGCTATGGCGCGTTTTATAAGTCTTGAAAAAAGGCTTCAAGGGAATAGCTATCTTAGAAAAGAATATACAAACTTTATAAATGAATACATTTCCATGGGTCATATGGAAAAGGTACCAACAAAACATCAAGGCAAATACTATCTGCCACACCAAGCAGTATGTCGAGAGAGCAGTGTCACTACAAAAGTTCGTGTAGTATTTGACGCATCATGCAAATCATCTAACGGAAAAAGCCTTAATGATATTCTCCATGTGTGTCCCAAACTACAAAGGGACATATTTGATATAGTCGCTAAGTGGAGATGCTGGAGATATGTAATTTCAGCAGATATTGAAGAAATGTTCCGACAGATAAGAGTAGCAGAACAAAACCAACAATACCAATATATTCTTTGGAGAGAAAACCAAGATAATCCTATAGAAGAATATAAACTTACAACCGTTACTTATGGTACCGCTTCAGCACCGTTCTTCGCAATAAGAACTTTTCAAGAAATTGGCAATCATTGCAATATACCAACTATATCCCAAATAATCAAAAACGACTTTTACATGGATGATCTTCTAACAGGAGCTGATACCATAGATGAATGTAAGCAATTACAATACGAGATATCATCTCACCTACAAAAATATAGCTTTCATCTTAGAAAATGGATATCCAATAACGAAGATATCTTGAACTCCATACCCAGTAAAGAGCAAAACGAAGTTTTAAATATTGGTGCGGATGAAACTTTGAAAACATTAGGCCTTCAATGGAATCCACAGAGCGATTCATTTTCCTTTGATATGAACCTCGCAGACGACAAACCAGTGACTAAACGCTTGGCACTATCATATTTAGCCAAAATATTCGATCCAATGGGATGGTTAACTCCAGTCACTGTGACAGCAAAGTTATTTATTCAGCATCTATGGAAAATTCAATCTGAGTGGGACGACCCGTTGGATGAAAACCTTACAAAAGAATGGCTAAAATTTACGAAACATCTTTCATCACTTACATCAATCAAGATAAGCAGATGGCTCTATAATTCACATCAGTCAGTGATTCAACTCCACGACTTCGCAAACGCATCAGAAAAAGCTTATGCTGCGGTAGTATATTTAAAAACTGATACAACAATAACAATTGTGGCAGCTAAAAGTAAAGTGAATCCAGTCAAAAATAAGAAGACGCTGCCAAAGCTGGAATTATGTGCCGCGCACCTTTTGTCAAAACTGTTGTACAAAATAAAGGGTGTGATTGAGTCAGATGCTGCCATTTATGCATGGAGTGATTCCACGATAACACTGGCGTGGATTAAAAACTCAAACAATAAAGAAAAATTTATCAGAACGAGAGTTTCCGATATAAATCTATTGATTCCAAAAGCAAAATGGGGTTATGTAAAATCAAAAGAAAATCCAGCAGACATCGGATCAAGAGGAATCCACCCGGATAAACTTGAAAACGACTATCTTTGGTGGAATGGTCCTCGTTGGTTACTAAAAAGCGAAGAGCATTGGACGACTGAGCAGCCTGAGAACGTCTTTGTTGCAGTGACAAAGACGCAGCAATACAGTTATATATACGAAACTGCAAACAGATTTTCATCGTTCCGTAAAATGAAGCGAGTTTTTGCCTACGTACTACGTTTTATCAAAAAACTAAGAAAAAATAATAATATGCCAACTTTCTTAACTATGGAAGAGCTACAAGAGGCAGAGATAATAATTATCAAAAGCCATCAAGAAACTGAAACGAGTTAATGCAGTTAAAAAACGATAGCATGGTATATCACCGTAACAAGCTTGCTTCACTGAGTCCACATTTAGATGAAAAGGGTGTTATGAGAGTCGGAGGTCGCCTAGAATTCGCCAACATACCATATAATATGAAACATCCAATAATTCTACAAAAATTTAAATTAACAGAATTAATTATAAAAGAAATTCATCATTCAACACTTCATGGTGGTAATCGGCTCGTCGAAAGTATAATCAGAAGACAATATTGGGTAATCGGTCTTAAAAACGCTGTCAAGAAGATTATTCGGAAATGCACTAAATGTTTGAGATATAAGAAAGAGCAACAACATCAGCTTATGGGTATACTTCCGCAACATCGTGTAAATGTTTCACACCCGTTTACGCACTGTGGAATAGATTACGCTGGTCCGCTCTATATAAAATGCTCGAATGGACGGGGACAGAAAACGTTTAAAGGATATGTAGCAGTATTTATATGTATGACCACAAAAGCTGTCCATCTTGAAGCAGTCAGCAGCTTAACAACAGAGGCATTCCTTGGCGCCTTAAGAAGATTTTTTGCTAGAAGAGGCAAGAGCAGTCATTTATACTTAGATAACGGCACTAATTTTGTGGATGCTGGTAAAAAACTGGATACCGATTTCATCGCAGCTATTAAAAATAACGTAAACATTGCCCCTATTTTAGAGGAAGAAAAAATAAGTTGGCAGTTTATCCCCCCCGCAAGTCTTCATTTCGGAGGAATTTGGGAGGCCGCCGTCAAATCAATGAAATATCACCTTAAAAGAATTATAGGTGAAAATAAGCTTACTTATGAGGAGCTCAGCACACTACTATCACAAATTGAAGCGGTATTGAATTCTAGACCACTACATAATCTAAATAGTAGCCCAGAAGGAATTGATGCTTTAACTCCAGGTCATTTTCTGATAGGGCGACCAGTGATAGAGTGCCCTGAGGAAAACCGAGAGAACAAATTAACCTGTTTAGATCGATGGAAACTTCTCCAGAAACTGAAGACTCATTTTTGGAATCAATGGAAAGAGGACTATTTATCCTCTCTACAGCAACGTTTTAAATGGAAAGCGAAAACAAGAAACCTTGAAATTGGTCAAGTGGTTATTATACAAAATGAAGATACGCATCCAGCTCGTTGGCCACTTGGAAGGGTGACTGAAGTTCATCCCGGGAAAGATGGCATAGTAAGAGTTGTAACTTTGAAGACAAAAAACGGGGTACTGAAGAGACCTATCCATAAACTATGTCCATTAGAACATTATACCACGGAAGATACCAATGGAAATAACAACTCCCTTAACAACCAAGACGAAGATGAACTCCCAAGAAACGCCAGATCGAATTTAACGAGAGCGCGGCCATCAAATACAACACTAATTACGTTTACATTGTTAAGTTTATGTATTCTCTTAACTGCAGGCTCAACTAACGCAACAATGGCACGAGCGGTGAAGAATAATACTGCGATCTATTTAGATCCCATAAACCAGATAAATATTGTATCATCGTCCTGGAATCTAATAATTTACTATGAGATGCAGCCTTATTTTGATGTACTCGATAAAACCTCTCATCTAATAAAAGTATGCAAAGAAATTTGTCCCAGACTCCAAAAATTTAAGGATCAGTGTTCATCAGTTCTCCGAAACATAGAGTATCAGATTAAAAAAATAGAAAGCAATAACCGTTTACTGCTCAATAAAGATTCCAGACCTAAACGAAGTGCCCCCCTAAGTTTCATTGCATCATTTTATCACATTATCTTTGGGTTGATGGATGAAGATGACCGCCAAGCCTTTGAGGACAACATGAAGAACTTATTAGCCAATCAACACGATCTTAAGGAACTAGCTAAGAAGCAAACATCTGTAGTAGATTCCACAGTAAATCTACTGAAAAGAACAACCGATGAAGTAAACCTACACTTTTCAGATCTCAAAGACAAAATAGAAAATATTAGTTCAACCATGAATGAACAGTTTTATGTATACAGAGAATCTATTCGATTTTTCATGTTAACAAAACAAATGCATGATCTTCTTGATGAGTGTAACGATGTTCAAAAAGAGGCGATTGATTTATTGCTGGATATTAATCATGGAAAGGTTCATCCGGCGCTTATTAGTCCCCAGCAACTGCAAGCAGAAATTGCTGAAATTCGAGATACGCTTCCAGATAAATTTGTATTACCTGGAAGGCATACTGGTACTGAATTAAAGGAAATATGGCACCTTTTAACTGGCACAGGAATCTTTATTGGAAGTCAGCTTATAATAGATTTGAAAATTCCACTGTTCAATAGGCAGGTGTCTATTCCATAAAATCATCCCAGTATCATTTGAACGAAACGGACTTGCTATGGTCGCTCGAATAAAAGCGCCGTACATAGTATACAATTATGAGTTGGATTCATATCATTTCTTAACACAATCGGTGCTAAACAATTGCAAAACAACATTAAGCAATCAAATTGTTTGTGAAGAAAATTTCCCCTGGATTGATGCTAATAGCAACCACTGTGAGTTATCTCCTATCAAGCGACAGAATAAACTCAACTGTACATATGATGAAATAGAAAAGATGCCCTTCTGGGTGGAGTTACGTTCTAAAAGCAACTGGCTTTTCAGGATTTTCCACAATACTTCGGCTCATGTTAAATGTTCAAACCAACGCCAAACAATCATGCAGCTTCCAAGACAAGGAATTTTTACCCTAGAAACAGACTGCACTGCTAGAATCGACAAAATAACTCTTGTGGCAATTCATGCAGCTCATGGTAAAATTGATAATAAATTTCAAAACTTTTTGACGAAGGATGTAAATCCGAATGAGGAAGGCTTTATTAAACCACTGGGCAATGTAATCATCACCCATGAGACAGAAATCTCTAATTTGAAAGATCATGTTAAGGGTCTTAAAAACGAAAACATCAAGCTAAGAGGACTCACGTTTCATCACGTTTCTGGACACACTTCCCTGATCCTGGTGACAATTGTAATAATAATACTTGTTATAATTTTTATAAGAAAAATAATCAAAGTACGGCAAATAGCAGCAATCACTTTTGCCCCTCCGCAGAATGTTCAAATATGAACATAATATAAGTATGTTTTTATCTTTCAAATACTTTACATACATAATATACATAAGATCATTATTTTTATTATCTACAGATGTACATTAACCATTATCATTAGGAAAAATTCCCAAAATGTGTTTTTCACATTTTATGGTAATATTTATTAGTTTAGGGCATATAGACAACGCATGTGTGCGACCAGTAGGTAGATTAGTCCTAGTTTAGTTGTAAGATTATTATTGTACATGTAGTAATAAAGACAACGCATAGAATTTTATGACTGTTCATTATAATAAAAGTACTGGTACGCATGTGTGCGGCCACTAGGTAGATTAGTTCTAGTTTAGTTGTAAGATTATGGTACTTAGTTCTTAAGGTTTTATTTTCAATAAAGAAATCAGTATTGTACATACACTCAACCAACCGAGTTATCTCTCCAGATATTAACAAACGTTCTTATGAATATATATATATATATATATATATATTTACTACTTACTAACTGAATTCCATTATCTATAAGATTTATATTAAAAAAAAGGAATCAAATTGAATCTTGTTTATATCTAATATATCCAATCTTATCTAATGTATATATGATTATGTTCAATACTTATTAAGCTCAAGTTCCTTTTTTTTTTTCATTGATATATATAATTTTTATACCCTATACCACTATGTGGTTTGGGTATAATGACTTTGTGCTGCTGTTTGTAACAACCAAAAATATTTGACCTAGACCCATCTTTAATTATACCGATCGAATCAGAATCACTTTCTGAGTTGATTTAACAATGTCCGTCCGTCCGTCTGTCCGTCCGTCCGTCCGTCCGTCCGTCCGTCCGTCCGTCCGTCTGTGTGTCCATGTAAAGCTTGTAATCAAACTGCAGGTCGCAAATATGAATATATTTTGATGAAATTTGGTGTATAAGCTTTTATCGGCCATGGGATGAACGCTATTGAAATTGGTGAGAATCGGTCCATGTTCAGACCTAGCCCCCATACAAATTACCCATATGAAATCGACATAAATTGCCATAAGATCCAAATTGTCATATAGATCTTACTCAAATTGGGTTTGTATGCGTTCATTACATCCACTAATGAGTAGTCCAAAAATGATCCCTTTGACCCCATATAGAGCTGCTTCCCGATCTTCACTTAAACCTATTAAAAAACAAAAATATTGCACTGATTCTTCTCAAATTTTGTTTGTACATATTTTTGCAAAATACAAGAGACTTTACCAAACATGATCAGGATCGGTCCATTTTTGGACCTAGTCCCTTTATAGATATAACAACCGATATGAACTTTTTCATATCTGCAGCAAAAAAAATTAATAAAAATCCCACTCAAATTTGGTTTTTGCTTATTTTCAATGTCCAGTTAGTTGGGCCTAAGAGATAGGGTTTCTAAACGCATGGTATAGGGTATCGTATAGTCGGTCTAGACCGACTATAATTTTCTTACTTGTTTTCTATATGTAATTAACAACATGAAAAAGTATCTATGCCATTGTTCTTATGAAATTTTCCATGGTTTCAATTGCACTTATACTGCAAGGCGGGTGGTAATGTTAATGTTAGAAGTTCTAACTGATTTTCCTTCTCAATCGTCATTGCAATCCCATAACTCCCAAAATTTAAGCATAACTAGAAGCTGAATGTTATGAAAGTATTGAAATACTTGGCTTAATTATCTTAATTATCTTTATTGATCAAATGTCAAAAGAAGCCATAACGTGGATACTATTTCCATTAAATTAAGTGCCTTCATGTTTTTTCCAACCTTCATAAGGTAAGATCTCCAAAAACTTCTACTTATAATAAAATATTCCATATTCCTAATTCTTTATGCCTTTGTTTATTTCATTTGTTTCATGGTAAACTGGGATATTTTGTTTCCTATTTCTGAGCAAATAAAATACTTCGATCGATTTTATTTGTGCTCAGATAATAATTCGTTCCATTTCCACACAACGACCTAGAATTCCAACTAATCCAATACGGTTGATTCATTGTAAAAATATTTAAAAACACTAAAATTTATCAGGAACCACAATTCACGTTGAACGTGATCTAATGCGCTTAAAAGAGAAGAAAAAATCCTAAATATGAGTAGAAAATACAAAGTTATGGTGAGAGATAATAGAATGAAGGTTGAGGATAAATATTTTAGTTGGAGTGAAGAAAACAAATTGGTCTGTGGTAAAGAAAATGGTGCAAAAAGGGGGAGGATGTCAAACTATTAGATTTTAATTATAAAAATATTATCAACATTATATACCCAAGAAACTAAAACGCGTCTGTCGACAAACAAAAATTAATAAAGATATTGATTCTGAAGAATAAGAAATTAAAATATTATCATAAATGGCATTGAAAAGAAGCTACTTTTCCCTTCGTTTTTTAATTATATAATGCAACCTGGTGTTTTCTTTTTAATAGAAACCCACTTAATCGAAGAAAAAATTAAAAATTACTTTTAATTTTGCCTGCAACAAAGGTTAGTCGTTTTGGTAGAGCAGTTGGTGGTATCGCTTTAAAGATAATTTCAGAAACTCTGGTATTAAAATAGAAATAATTGAAAATGGCGTTATCAAGCTAGCAAATTATATACACAAAACTTAAACGTTACATTAATACCATTATATTTGAGGGGGTGCGACTGGACTAATGATTTTAATAAGGTCAAAAATCTTTTTCAAGAACAATCTATTACAAATCCGGTTACTATCTTAACATCAGAATAGGCAACATTCAACAAGATATTGATGATAAATATAGGGAAGGTTTTAAAGCGGGAAAAGATGTTAGATGTAACTACTAATTCAATTTTGTTTGGATGAAAATCTATTTGTACTAAATGGTCAGACAGAAAGGGTTCTCTAACATATATAAGCCAGCTAGGAGAATCAGTAAATGACATTTGCGCCATACACCTAGAAATTTTAACCTTCATAAATTCATTGCCCAAAATTCGGTGGTATGAAAAAGAAAAGTTGGGATACTCAGAAAAACTTAACGAAAAACTGCAATCGCATGACAACGGTAGTAACGTCTTCAATATAAAAACCCTATCAACATAATTAAATCTTCAGCAATTAGACCGAAACTCAGAATATTTGAACCCAAAAATAAATGGTACAACTATAAATGCAACAATGCCAAAATCAGTGTTATGAATTGTTTAAATACGTACAGATCTACAAAAAGTATCATTCTCTGAAATTTGGCACGCACGATCTCTGTACTCCAGGAAAGGTCGCCCACTTTGTGTGTACAATTCATTTTCTGTTTTTGGTATAATTGTTCGCTATAAAAATTTTTATTTCTTAACGAATTTCTCTAAAATTTGATACGCACGATCTCTGTACTCCGGGAAAGGTCGCCATATGATTCTTACCGGCCACGCCTACTTTCACGCCCACTTTTTGTATACAGTTCATTTTCTGTCTTTTGGTATACTCTTACGCCCTCTTTATATACAATTCATATTATGTTTTTTGGTATATTTGTTCGCTATACAAATTTTTATTTTTTAACGGATTTCTCTCAAAATGGTTCACACGATCTCCTTACTCCAGGAAAGGTCGCGATATGATTCCTACTAGCCACGCCTACTTTTACGCCCACTTTTTGTATACAATTCATTTTCTGTTTTTTCTGTTTTTTGATATTTGTTCGGTATACAAATTTTTATTTTTCAAAGGATTTCTCTGAAATTTGGTACGCACGATCTCTCTATTCCAGGGAAGGCTACTGTTACTCCCACTTTATATATTGTTTTTTGGTACATTTGTTCGCTACACAATTTTTTTTATAACGTATTTCTCTGAAATTTTCTACGCACGATCTCTGTACTCCAGGGAGGTCGTCATATGATTCTTGCCGGCCACGCATACCTTTACGCCCACTTTTTATACAAAATTCATTTTCTGTTTTTTGGTATATTTGTTCACTATAGAAATCTTTATTTTTCAAGGGATGTCTCTGAAATTTGGTACACACGATCTCTATACTCCAGGGAAGGTCACCATATGCTTCTTACAGCCACGCCTACTTTGTGCCTACTTCTATGTATATAAAATTTATTTTTTTCCTTTTATTTGTTTCTTTGTTTGATTGCTATACAAACTTTTATTTTTCAATGGCTTTCTCTGAAATTTGGAAAACGTGATCTCTCTACTCCAGCGGAGGTCGCGTTATAAACTTTCTTGCTACGCTTATCTTTACGCCCACATTTTTATAAAATTCATTTTTTGTTTTTTTGGTATATTTGTTCGTTATAGTAATTTTTATCCTTCAACGGCTTTCTCCAAAATTTAGTACATATTCCAGGGAAGGTCGCCATATGATTTTTACCGACCACGCCTACTTTATGCCCACTTTTCATATAAAATTAATTATCTGTTGTGTGGTATATTTCTTCCCTATACAAGCTGGTATTTTTTAACGTATTTCTCTGAAATTTGGTTTACACGGGAATAACTTTACGGTGAACAAATCCCCAAATTTGAAAAAGGTCCCCAATAAATTAACTTACTCCCCAAATTCATTCTTAAATTTTTACATATTTTTATTTAATGAATTTTGTTATATATTTATTTTAGTGAAAACTTGCATACTGCTCTCAATATATGTCCTACAATAAACGCATTTGAAATGAGTATTTTTTTCAATAGCATCATTTCGGTACGCGGAAGCTACGCGCTCGAGGAACACAGCTTAGCTAGAATATCAGAATGATCTGAAAAATATATTTTGACAATTAAAATAAGTTGGCAACAACTGCGTGGCAGCACAGGTGTGGCTGCCAAACGTGCGGAAGCGGCTCGCGGACGCGGATGCGACGCGCTCGCGGAACACAGCTCAGCTAAAATATCGCAATGATCTGAATACAGCTTAGTTAAAATATCGCAATAATGCGAAAAATATATTTTCGCGATTAAAATAAGTTGACGACAACTACGCGACAGCCCGGGAGTAGCTGCCGAACACGCGGACGCGATCGCGATGCGCTCTCGAAACACAGCTCAGCTAAAATATTGGAATGATCTGCAAAATATATTTTGGCGATAAAAGAAGTTGACAACTGCGCGGCAGCACGGGTGTATATACAATACATATTCTATAAGCAGTTGCTTAAAACAACCTTGCGGCACAATTTTAAACGTCGCATTAGTTTTTAATTTTTGAAACTTCTTTGAATTTGACTTCTCTGCTCAATGATGATCACTTATTGAATGAAGTAATTCAATTTTTAAAAGTTCTGATACCTTTAATTTGTAAACGATTCCGTTATATTTCATGTCTATAAATAAACTTTAAAAAAAAACTTAAAGCTGTTTCGCAGCTTATTATTTTTGAAGCATTTTTGATGCAGCATCTTATAAAAAAATTATAATTTACTGCCCATACAAATTTTTGGGGACAAAGTTCATTTTATTTGGGAAGTTGTTCATTGGGGACTAACTACTCAGTGCCTGGTAAGCATAGTAAACCATTTTTCAAGTCAAATGCCTTTTTATCCCGGGCAAGACCGGGTAAAAACAGCTAGTCTATATATATAAAATTCATTTTCTGTTTGTTTGTTTGTTTGACCGCTATACAAATTTTTATTTTTCAACGGATTTCTCTAAAATTTGGTACACACGATCTCTGTACCGCAGAAAATGTCGCCATATGATTCTTGTCGGCCACTCGTACTTTTACGCTCATTTTTTGTATACAATTCGTTTTCTGTTTTTTGGAATATTTGTTTGCTATAAAAATTTTTATTTTTGAACGGATTTCTCTAAACTTTGGTACACACGATCTCTGTACTCCAGGAAAGGTCGCCATATGATTCTCAACGGCCACGCCCACTTTTTATACAAAATTCATTATCTGTTTTTTGGCATATTTGTTCGGAATAAAAATTTTTATTTTTCAACGGATTTCTCTAAAATTTGGTACGCACGATCTCTATACTCCGGGGAAGGTCAGCATGTGATTTTTACCAGCCACGCCTCTTTTTACGCCCACTTTTTGTATTCAATTTATTTTCTGTTTTTTGGTATATTTGTTTGATATAAAATTTTTATTTTTCAACGGATTTCTCTAAAATTTGGTACACACGATTTCTGTACCCCAGAAAATTTCGCCATGTGATTTTTACCAGCCACGCCTCTTTTTACGCCCACTTTTTGTATACAATTTATTTTCTGTTTTTTGGTATATTTGTTTGATATTAAAATTTTTATTTTTCAACGGATTTCTCTAAAATTTGGTACGCAGTATCTCTGTACTCTGGGAAAGGTCGCCACGCCTACTTTTACGTCCACTTTTTGTATAAGTTCATTTTCTGTCTTTTGGTATATTTGTTCGCTATACAAATTTATATTTTTCAACGGATTTCTCTTAAATTTAGTGCGCACAATCTCTGTATCCCAGGCAAGGTCAGCATATGATTCTTACCGGCCACGCATAATTTTGAGCCTACTTCTATGTATATAAAATTTATTTGTTTTCCTTTTATTTGTTTCTTTGTTTGACTGCTATACAAACTTTTATTTTTCAACGGCTTTTTCTGAAATTTGGTACACGTGGTCTCTGTACTCCAGCCAAGGTCGGATTATATATCTATCTGGCCACGCCTACCTTTATGTCCACTTCTTTATAAAACTCATTTTCTGTGTTTGGTACATTTGTTCGTTATACAAATTTGTATTTTTCAACGGATTTCTCTGAAATTTGGTACACACGAGAATAAATTCACGATGAACAAATTCCCCAAATTTAAAAAAGTCCCAAAAGAAATGAACAAATTCCCCATTTTTTTTTTTAAATGAAATAAAAAAATAAACCTACTCCCCAAATTCGTTCTTAAAGTTTTACATATTTTTATTTAATGAATTTTGCTAAGTATGTACTTATTTATGTGAAAATTTGCATACTGATAGCAATATTTGTCCTGCAATGCACTCATTTAAAAACTGTGTTCTTTTCAATAGCGTCATTTCGACGCGCTCGCGGAACGCACCTTAGCAGGCTTTGTTAAGAGAAGCGGCAATGCCTGAATCTACTCAAGTGAGTCTAGAAATCCAGCGGCTAAGACAAGCTGAATCCAGGGAATCTGAAACTAACTACTTAAACGACTGTTTTTCTCATAGACACTTTTATGTCGCCTGCTCCAGAGTATAATATTTTCGTATGTGCACCAGAAGGAAACACCAGAAATGTATATCACAAAGCTCTAGAATAACTAAAATTCGTAACTTTTAAACATCATACACTCAAAATACTCCATGCATAAACATAGTTAGTTGTAATGGTAAGCAGGCGCCGAGTACTTAGTCCCCAATGAATAAATTCCCAAAAAAAAATTGAACTTATTCTCCAAAAAATTTGGGAATAACTTCACGATGAACAAATTCTCCAAATTTAAAAAATGTCACCGAAAGAAATGAACAAATTCTCCATACTGCTCTCAATATCTGTCCTACAACAAATTTATTTAATATCTGTATTCTTTTCAATAGCATCATTTCAGTGCGCGGAATCGGGGCGCGGACGCAGACCCGACGCGCCCAACATATACTATAAGCACTTGCTTAAACCAACCTTGCGGCACAATTTTAAACGTCGCATTAATTTTCCATTTTTGAAACTTCTATAAATTTGACGTCTCTGCTCAATGTTGATCATTTAACTATTGAATGAAGTAATTCAATTTTTAAAACTTCTGATTCCTTTAATTTGCAAACGATTCCGTTATATTTGATGTTTACAAAATAAATAAACTTAAAAAAAAAAAAAAAAACTTCAAACGGTTTCGCAGCTTATTTTTGAAGTATTTTTGCTGTAGCGTCTTTAAAAAACTTCTAAATTAAAAAATCAAAAAATTTTAAATTGAAAGAAAAAATGAATTTACTCCCCAAAAAACGTAAACATTAGGAAATTTTTTCATCATGAACAAATTCCCCAATCCCATACAAATTTTTGGGGAGAAAGTTCATTTTTTTAGGAATTTGTTTATTGGGGACTAAGTACTCAGCGCCTGTTAAGCATAGTGAACCATTTTTCAAGTCAAAGGCCTTTGGATTCCGGGCAAGACCGGGTAAAAACAGCTAGTTGTAAATAAAGGAATAGTATTTCTACTACTACTACTACTACTACTAGCGGTATAGGATATACAAACTAAAAAAATATTGAAAAATATTTATACGTAACAGAAAATGTTCAAATCGATTGTATAAGCGATGTATACACATTTTTGTAATGGTATGTATTTACATTTATGCCCAAAAATACCAAAAAGTTTTGTTAGTTATCTTATTCATTTAAATCATAATTGTAAAACATCTAGCCAGTATAATTTGAAATGTGGCCTTTTTTGTCTCTTAGTTTTAACAAACTTGGTTATAATAATGTGTTTAAAACTCGGCTGGAGGGTATCAAAGTTTTAGTTCTTTTAGTTCTTGTTTTTAAAGTACTTTTTTTTAAAAAATACCTTTTCTAAAAAAATTACGTTTTCTAAAGACAGTATTTTTTTAAAGTAGATTTTCTTAACAAGGTAACTTTTCTTACAAAGTACCTTTTCTCAAGAAAATTAATTTTCTTCAAAAAAAAAAATTTCTTTAAAAATTACCTTTAAAAAAGATATTTTTTTAAAAACGTAAATTTTTTAAGAAGTACATTTTCTGAAAAAGTAAATTTTCTTAAAAAGGTACCTTTTCTTAACAAGTAGCTATGCTTAAAAAGTATTTTTTTAAGTAGGTACCCTTTCTTAAAAAAGTTTCTTTTCTTAAAAAGTGTATTTATACCATATATACCACTATGTGGTCAGGGTATAATGACTTTATGGTCATGTTTGTAACTCCTAAAAATATTTGACCTAGACCCATCTTTTATTATACAGATCGACGGACTGACGAGTCAATTTAGCGATTTTCGTCCGTCTGTGTGTCCATGTAAACCTTATAATCAAACTACAGGTCGCAAATATGTATGAATATATTTTTTGTGTGTTTGGTTTCTGTCATTTTTGACAGGGTTGGTCGAGTATATTAATGTGTGGATTGTATATGAATATAATTTGATGAAATTTAGTATAAAAGCTTCCATCGACCATAGGATTAACCATATTGAAATTGGTGTAAATCGTTTCATCTTCATACCTAGTCCCCATACAAATGACCCCTATGAGATCGACTTAAATTGCCATAAGATCCAAATTATCATATAGATCTCAGTCAAATTGGGTTTGTATGTGTTTATTATATATATTTATCAGTGGCCCAAAAATAATCCCTACAGAACAATTGTTAGTCATAGGCCCCATATAGAACTGCTTCCCGATTTTCACTTAAATCTATCAAAAAACAAAAATATTGCACAGATTTTTTTCAAATTTGGTTTGTATATATTTTTTAAAAATGTGAGTGACTTTACCAAATATGGTCAGGATCGGTCCATTTTTCGACCTAGTCCCCATATAAATATAGCACCCGATATGAACTTTTTCATATCTGCAGCAAAAAAAATTAAAAACAATGCCACTCAAATT
This sequence comes from Cordilura impudica, assembly GCA_963682025.1. Lineage (NCBI taxonomy): Eukaryota > Metazoa > Arthropoda > Insecta > Diptera > Scathophagidae > Cordilura > Cordilura impudica. Next base: position 200,645,994 of record OY821520.1, on the reverse strand, counting down.
TGGTTTATACTTATTTTCTATATGTAATTAGTTGGACCTAAGGTATAGGGTCTATAAACGCATGGTATAGGGTATCGAATAGTCGGTCTAGACCGACTATAATTTTCTAACATGTACTTTTTCTTAAAAAGTACCTTTTTTGTTAAAAAGTACCTCTTTGTTAAAACATACCATTTCTAAAAAAATACCTTTCCATAAAAATTACACTTTGTTAAAAAATGCATTTTCTTATACAGTACGTTTTCTTAAAAAGTAGCCTTTGTTCTAAAGTACCTTTTCTTAAAAAGTACCTATTCTTAAGGAATATATTTTTTAACACTCTATACAAAGTGCTTGTTGTATAAAGACGTGTTTTTCTAAACCTCGCTTTGTTTACATCGGTTATTCTAATTCGTAAAAAAAAAAAAAAACTTTATTTTTTTTTTCTCGTTTATCTTTAACAATAATTATATTCTGATAGTGCTTCAATCATGGCCTCCTCCTCAGGAGGAAACTATTTTTCTATTCTTGATCCGGATCAATCTCCAGAACGTAAAAAGAAAAAAAGACCATACAACATTAACAGCATTCATGATTTTCCGAAACATGGAGAAAAACAAATTGATAAAAACAAAAAACAGTGCCCAAAATACATAATCATAAAAAGTAAAGTGCCAGACAAACCTATACAAAATTTTAATATTTTTTTGGTGTCAAAAAGCTTAGAAGGCATATCAAATGAACCAACTGAAAAAATAAGCTTCACTAAAGATGGAAATCTTTTAATTCTTACTAAAAATGAATCACAAGCTAACAGGTTCTTAAAAGCAACAACACTACCAGGACTATGCCCAATTGAAACTCGTTTACATCCTACACTAAACACGATTAAAGGTGTTGTTTTTGCACCATCTTTAAAGGAACTTACAAAAGAGGATATCATCAACGGACTTAACGACCAAGGAGTAGTTGATTGCAATAAAATTACAAAATTTCAAGATAACAAAGTTACAAACACTCCACTACACATTCTGCATTTTGATCAATTTACCTTACCTAAGGAAATTAAAATAGGATTTCTTATATGCAAAGTTCAACCTCATATTCCTACGCCAATTCAATGCAAAAACTGTTTTAAATTAGGACACACTAAAAAATATTGCACAGGCAGTGCTACATGTGAAGTTTGTTCGTCAACTGTACACGACCCTGATCCATGTACTAAAGTACAATGTACAAACTGCAATCATGCACATCGATCAAATAATAAAAACTGCCCCGTTATTCAGAAACGCAAAGAAATATTAAAATATAAAACAATAAACAAATGTACATACAAAGAAGCAGCTCAAGCGACTTTACCAACAGAATCTTTTGAAATTCCTACAGAAAATCTCGAAACAGCAACCGAAGAAAGAAAAAAGAGAATCATATTACAAAAAAACAACAGTAATCCAAATTTTATTACTCCTATGAATACAACATTAAATAAAACAACTATTTCAACAAATGTTCAATCATCCTCAGAACAAGTTTTAAGCAAAATCAATAACAACAATATAACAAATAACCCAACAATAACAGAAAAAAATCAAATAGAAAGCACAAACCAATTTCAAACAACAATCACAAATTACAAAAAAAACACAAATTTACATAAAAAAACACACTCAAGAGAATCATCTCGTGAAAGAAAAGAAACAAATAATACAAACTCACTCACTGCTAAAAAAAATTACCGAAAGACGTTTTACAGTTGATGGTGTTGAAAATATGGATACTTAATACCACCTTAATTTTCACATAAATACTTAATTGCCTTATGACGTTATTTAGCATTCTTCAATGGAATATCAAAGGATATTTCAACAACTATATTGACTTCCAAATTATTTTAAAAGAACAGAATCCTCATTTTATTTCATTACAAGAAACGCACTTTCCATATAATATGGCCTTAATCCCTCCAAAGGGTTTTTGTTGCTACTTAAACAACCATTCCGCTAACAACACTGGAAAGAATGGAATTGGTGTATTCATTCGTGATCACATCCCACATAAACGTATCTACAATTCATCAAAATTACTAAACATCTCAATAGAAATAATGCTAAACATAAAATTCACAATAATATCTATTTATATACACCCTGATGAAACTTTTTCATTGCAGGACTTCAATGAACTTTTTAGCAACATCCACACCCCTATAATTTTAATGGGAGATGTAAATAGCTGGAATGTGTTATGGGGATCACACTCCAATAATACACGTGGAATTATTATCGAAAACTCTTTAAACCAAAACAATATATGTTTAGTTAATGATGGTAATCCTACCCATTTCTCAACACATAACACATTTACTCACATTGATATCACCGGTTGTTCACCTAGCCTTTTATCATTTACATCATGTCAAACGCTCGACGATCTTCATAACAGCGATCACTTCCCAATAATAACAACAATATCTACAGGCACAAATAACGACAACAAAACACCTAGAAGAAAATTCAACCTAAAAAAAGCAAAATGGGACCTTTTTAAAGCTCAAGTTGGTAATATACTGAATGACAAGATACTATCAGGTAATATTAACAAAAATAATTCAATATTGTCAAAAGCTATAAGATCTGCTGCAAATCACCATATACCACAAACTTCACCTACACCAAAACGTTCCGTTCCCTGGTGGAATACAGCGTTAACCCAACTTCGAGCAGATAAAACTAAACGGTGGCAAAGATTTAAAAAACACCCTAGCAATGAAAATCTCATTTTATACAAAAAAGCGAATGCAAATTTTAGGCTAGAATGCAAAAAAGCAAAAGCTATTAGCTTTGAAAACTTTACCAAAACCATATCTAGGGACTCTCCGTTATCCCTATTATGGCAAAAAGTCAATATGATCTCAAGCCGTAACACCTTTAAACCTATAAATGCAATACAAACTGACAATGGCATTATCACTGAATCAAAAAGTATAGCCAATTACTTTGCCAGTAAATGGTCGGCCTACTCACTAGATTGCAATTTTTCAATAGAGTTTAACTTAGCCAAAAACAACTCCTTAGCATATTCAAACATACAAGCTACAAACACAAATGCCGAACGAATAGAAACACCACTAAATATATGTGAATTATTAATGGCAATCAATAAAGTAAAAGGCACCACTCCAGGCTTTGACCGAATTTCCTACGACATGATTAAACATCTCTCCTATTCAAGCAAATCCACTCTCCTTCAAATTTATAATCAAATTTTTGACTCGGGGATAATTCCACACTCGTGGAAAACAGCAATTATTGTTGCTATTCCTAAGCCTAATAAAAGCTTGACAACATTTTCTGGCTATAGGCCCATTTCATTATTACCATGTCTATCCAAACTTATGGAAAGAATAATTGCTAACCGTATTGCATGGTACATAGAATCAAAAAAACTAATTGCCGTAAATCAAGTTGCATTTAAATCCAATCGTAGCTGCGCAGACGCATTACTTCATATCGACTATTATGTATCAAAAACACTATCATCCAGAAACCATGCATCAATTCTAGGAATTGATTTTGAAAAAGCATTTGATCGAGTAGGAGTTCATGTTATTTTAGATACATTGAAATCCTGGGGTATTGGACCCAAAATATTTCACTACGTTAAGTCATTTTTAACTAATAGAACAATTAAAGTAAAAATAAACAATGAGCTTTCAAAAAATTACCCACTCAAAAATGGAATACCGCAAGGATCCCCTTTATCCGTAGTGCTTTTTCAAATAGCATTCAACCAAATCAGCAGCATTATAAAAAAACACAAATATGTTGACCACTGTTTGTATGCCGATGACCTTTATGTTATGTGCAAAAATAACGACAACTCTAAAATAAACAACCTATTTAAAAACGTAATAAATGACATCGATCGATGGACGAAAATATCAGGAGCAAAAATATCTTTAGAAAAATCATCGATACTACATATTTGCAGAAAACATAAATGCAAGCCTACTAATCTGATTGTCAATAACACCACAATTCCTTATGTAAATAAGCAAAGAATATTAGGAATCATATTTGAAAGAAATTATAGCTGGAAAGAACAAATACTAACGCTGAAAAAATCGCTCACTTCCAGAGTAAATTTAATTAGATATCTTTCCACCAGGAGTTACACTCACATCAATACGCTTACTTATCTAGTAAAAACACTTATATTAAGTAAAATTAATTATGGGTTATTTCTTCATGGGAATTGCTCCAAATCTAATTTAAAGCAGATTAAAACCCCATATCATCAAACAATTAGAGCCAGTACATTAGCTTTTCGAACAACGCCAATAAAAATCTTATTAATGGAATCTGGTCTCCCGTCACTGGAACAAAAAATTTTAGAAACAAAAAACAGACTACTGCCAAAACTACTATCATTCAACAAATCCATAATAGATGCTGATGTATCAAAAGTGTTAAACGCAAAGGTACTTCCCAGAATTAAATCAACTATATATCATTGCATTAACAATAATATAATAAACTATAAAGAAAAACTATCAATGCTCAACACAAAACACCCCGTCTGGGCATATGAAAGCAGTTTATGCAATATATCCCTTTCAAATTATAAAAAACAAAATACATCCAACGACGTGTACATACAACTCTTTTATCAATATATATCAGCTTATAACAATCCGGAATGGCAATTTTTATTCACAGATGCATCGAAAGATAAACACAATATTGCATATGCTGTAGTCGATAATAATGGCAACATCCTGACATCTAAAACACTTTCAGATATATCAACAATATTTACTGCTGAAGCAGCTGGCATTCTACAAGCAATCTATACTGCTAGTAAGTCCAAGAAAAAGTCCTTAATATTATCAGATAGTTTATCAGTCATAACGGCCATAAATAATCCAGCAAACAACAATTGGCGTTCTGTGAACAAAATTCGTGATTTATTAATCAATTATAAAGGTAAAATTAAGTTAATGTGGATCCCAGGACATGCGGGAATATATGGAAACGACTGTGCCGACTCAGCTGCGAAGTTTGCATGCTCGGCTCCAATAATAAAAGAAATGTTAACTGAAAAAATTGATCTCCAAAACACAATCATAGACCGACTTGAACTCCACAAAATTAACGAAATGAAAAGCTATCATCATCCTCACTATTCACAAATAAATCCAAATATTAAAATACCTATATACCCAACAGATGTCAACAAAAACAAAATAAAAATCTTTTCTCGATTACGTATGGGCCACACAATCACCACACATCAATACCTCATAAACAACAGCTATACAAACAACTGTCAATTCTGTGGATCTACAATTACAGTCAAACATCTTCTATCAACTTGCCCTAATTTAAGAAGTCATCATTCCCAACATCTGTTAAATAATGGTCTTGATCTCCTTAAGGAACCCTCCAGGGATAATATTAACTCTATATACAACTTCATATCTAGCATAAAAGTAAAAATCTAAATTTTGTAAATACTAACACTTAATAATAGCTGATGGCCCTGGCAGCCATGCTATCTTCGCAATATTATTCTTATATTTACTTATAAGTTTAATATTATATAAATAAATAAATAAATAAATATTTTTTAAAGAAGTACCTTTTTTTAAAAAAAGTTTCTTAAAAAAGTTTATTTTTAAAAAAAAAGTATTTTTCATTAAAAAAGAGTATTTTCTTTAAAAACAAATTTTTTCTTAAAAAACCAACTTTTTATAAAAAAAAAGCCTTTTCCTAAAAAAGTGTGTTTTCTTAATATATTACCTTTTCCAAAAAATTATCATTTCTTAGAAAAGCATCTCTCTTTAAAAAGCACCGTTTCTTAATAAAGTATTTTTTGGTTCAAAAAGTATATTTTTGTTTAAACAGACGCCAATTCTTAAACAAGTATCTATAATATTAATAGGCTAGGCGATTTCTTGTGACTGATGTTTTGTTCTACCGTATATCCCGATTTTGACCAAGCGTATATTATTTGAAAGTTATGTTTTTTTAGCCGACTTCCAGATTTACAGATTTTTAAATTTTTTCCTTCATTTTGGGTAAATTGCATTTAAAATTGGTACCAACCCATACATAAAATTATACAATGCTATGTGTGTGTGTTTATTAAATTTGTTAATGTGTTTGTAATAAAATTGAGTTTGTTTTTGAGTTGATTTGTGAATTGGCTATAATTGATTAGCATACTTTTAGGGTCTTTATTTAATGAAAAAATTAAATTTCCTAGAATTTGCGCTCGAATTTCGAGGGCTGAAAAACGTACCTTTTCATAAAAAAATTTTATTTTCTTAAAAAGTTCCTTTTCTTAAAAAAGAGTCTTATATTAATAAAGTATTTTTTCTTAAACTAAAAGATTTTCTTAAAAAATCATTTTTCCCAATTTCTTTGTCCATACGTAAATCAAGGATTTTTGAAGTTACAAAATCAAACGTTTTCTTTGCATTTTATATATATATTTTTTTTATTTTCATCATCTACTTTAACATTAAACAAATTTTTTAACATTCATGGCGGGAACAACATTGAGGATAAGGTTTGGATTTATCTTCAGGAATATATTTGCATGGTTTCAATGTGTGAACTTCTGGACAACTATAAAAAATAAAAGTATAAGAAATATAATTAACAATTTTTGATGAGAGCAAAAAAAAAATTATATGAAGAGACTTAAAATATAAAAAATATAGAATTATAGATGTTTTTAACAACTAAAAAATATTTCGCTATGTGGCCATAATTATGAAAATTGTCTAAATTGTCTGTGGATTTTCTGTGCCCCAGATACAAAAATTTTACTTGTTGACGTAGCCAACGAGATAAAAATGAACTTCGTCAGAAAAGATGATTTTTTCGCCAAAAAAAAAGCTCATATTCTTCCAAGCGATCCGTAGCCCAATTAGAGAACCGTTATTCAAGCGTAAATCGACTCTTTCGTAAACCGCATATATTATACTAACTTCTTGTCAAAATAACCAGTAGTTCAAAACTCCAAACACTAAAGCGACAACTCCGTATATTTCTTGAACATCTGATACAGTTAACTCAAAAAGTTTATTTTTCTTAAAAAAGTACATTTTCTAAAAAAGTAAATTTTCTTAAAAAAGTACATTTTCTAAAAAAGTAAATTTTCTTAAAAAAGTACATTTTCTAAAAAGCATATTTTCTTAAAAAAGTACCTTTTCTAAAAAGTACCTTTTCTTAAAAAGTGCGTTTTTTAAGAAAAGTACCTTTTGTCAAAATAGTAAATTTTCTTTAAAAACTATCTTTAGAAGTATATTTCCTTTAAAAAAATACCTTTATTTAAACAGGAACTTATTTATAAAAGTGACTTTTGTTAAAAAAGTATTTTTTCTTAAAAAAGTCCTTTTTCAGGAAAAGTACCTTTTGTTAAAAAAGCATCATTTGTTAAAGAAGTAGCTTATCTTAAAATAGTACCTTTTCTTCAGAAAGTATCTTTTCTTAAAGAAGTACCTTTTCTTTAAAAAGTATCTTCTTTGAAAAAGTACCTTTTTTTTAAAAAGTGGCTTTTGTTATATAAGTAATTTTTCAGAAAGTACTTTTTCTTAAAGAAGTACCTTTTTTAAAAAAGTAAACTTTCTTAAAAAAGTAGCTTTTCTTAAAAAGTAACCTTTTTTAAAAAAGTAATTTTTCAGAAAGTACTTTTTCTTAAAGAAGTACCTTTTTTAAAAAAGTAAACTTTCTTAAAAAAGTCGATTTTCTTAAAAAGTTAAAAAAGTATTTTTTCTAAAAAAAAGTTCCTTTTTGTTAAAAAGACACCATTTCTTAAAATAGAATATTTTCTTAAAATGGTACCTTTTCTTAAAAAAGTACCCTTTCCTAAAAAAGTACATTTTCTTAAAAAACTACAATTTCGTAAAAAAGTACCTTTTCTGAAAAGTATGTTTTCTAAAAAAGTACCTTTTTAAAGAAAAGTACCTTTTGTTAAACAAGTATCATTTGTTAAAGGAATACGTTTTGTAAGAAAATATCTTTTGTCAAAAATATACCTTTTTTAAATAGTACGTTTTCTTTACAATGTACAATTTCTTTCTTTAAAAAAGTACCATTAAAAAACGCTTGATAGAAAAGTACTTTTTCTAAAAAAGTACCATTTTAGAAATGGTACAAAAGTACATTTTCTTTAAAAACCTTTTTTTTAAATAAAATTCTTTTAATAGGTATATTTTCTGATTTTTTTTAAAAAGTGCCTTTTAAGAATAGGTCCAATTTCTTTAAAAAGCGTCATAAAATTCCTTTTCTTTAAAAAATAATTTTTCTTAAAAAAAGTGTCCTTTCTTAAAAAAATTACTAAATATACGAGCTTATTTTTTGCATCTGGTTTGACTTTTATGCCCGTATTCTGTAACTTATATGAACACAGTTACAGAATACGGGCATTAATTTTTTTTTTTCGAAAGCGATCTTGATTAAATTCTGGTGTGTACAAGTACTTACTTTAAAGCAGACATTGAATTTGGTCCTTGACATTTGTATTGTATGCATTCACCAATAGGTGAATATGTTTCGCCTACTTTAAAGGTTTTGTCGCCAAGTTTGCAGGTGTCATCAGCTATTTAATTTACAATAAAAATTTAGTGTTATTTTATAAATTTCTAAAAAATTTTGTAAACTCAACAAATAAAATTCACGCCGTTATATTTACCCTGAACACAAGCAAAAACGGCTACAATCAAACAAATAACCTGGAAACACTTCATTTTGTATTGTTCAATATATTGTTGTTGTTAGGTTGCTGCGAAAGGTTCAAGTTCTAAAAATCAACTGATTATCGGCTATTAGATGCCAGCGGCTATTTATACATGGATTTAAGGTTGCTTGCAATTGTTATAGATGATTTATTAAGATAATAAACTATTTTAAAAAGAGCTGTTGTTTTTTCATCTCCCTAGTTTTGTTTGTTTATGGGAAATTTGTTTTTCTGGGAATTAGTTTTTTGTATAAACGTCAAATAAAAGCGATTAATCGGTTTTAATGATGTTCGGTTTTAAAGCAAAAGCTTGTTAATTAATTATTTTCGAATAATAAAAATTTTAAACTATTGCGTTTTAGCAAATTTTTTCAAAGTGATAAATGCGATTTTAGACTTTAAGATTTTACAATAAGTAATTAATATAATTTTAGTTGTTCCGAAAATATACTCATTAAGAATTGTTTCCCCTAACAAGATGCTCTCTTTATATTACAATGTCTAAAGAGTCTTTCACTCTTTTTTTTAAATGAGAAAATTTTTTTAAATATTATTGAAACATCTTATAAAGTTACCTATATCTGTAAACTGATGACAAACATATTCTATGTACTATGAGCTCATAAATTCAAATTCGTTATAACTTATGTAAGTGTTATAATCCGTTATAACCTCTTCTAAACGAACATAATAAAAACAAAATCAAAAACCGTATTCCGTTTTTATAATTAAACGAATTCAAGCAATATTCGTGGCTGCCCACAACAAATACTTTGAATAATAATAATTTAAACAAATACAAATTATGAATGACTGTCATCATTCTATGACTTAAATCAATTAAAATTTTGTTTTATTTTAAATTTTGCGATTTAGGCATAATCCATATCACTGTGCGGAGGGTATATATCAATTTGTCATTCCGTTTGTAACGCATCGAAAAATGCATTTGCGACTCCATAAAGTATATATGCGATATAGTGTCTGTCCGTCTGTCTGTTGAAATCACGCTCCTTCATGAAATAAACCATTTACCTCGGTTCAGTTATGATAATATTGTTTGTCATCATGTCGAGCAGGTTGTTATTGCCAAGATATGTCCAAAAATATTAAGATACCCCAAAATATGTTAAAAGTTGTAATAATTTTGTATTAATTATATAAAATTGTTTACTTTTTCAAATATTTTGTTTACATTTGTTGTAAATTGTCCAGATATTTATGTAAAGGTAAATCCCATGAGGAGGATAGCAATGATTCGGCATAAGCGAATTAAACATTCTTAGTTGTTTTAATTTAATTGTTTTAGTTGTTTTAATTAAAGTTGTTTGTTTTAATTTAAAAATTTGTATGTTTTATTTATTTAAAAAATAAACAATATTAACATAAAATGGCTTAACTAAAAAAAAAAATAACAAGTAGTCTTTTATGCTGTTGATAAAACAGTAGAAACCTTTACTATACAATAATAATTGAAAACTTTATCTCAATTTTTGGTTTCAATATTTTGTTGGGTATCCATTTTTTTTAATACTGCTTCACAACGCCGAGGCATTGAGTCAATTAGATTGTTGATGATATTCATTGCAATTTTTTGTATTGCAATGTTTTAACTGCCTCTATGAGATCTGTCTTGTTTGTGTAATTTCGTGACCATATTTTGTGATCTACAATTCGCCATAGTTTTTCCATGGGATTGAAATCTGGTGATTGGGCCGGCCATTCCAAAACACTAACTGCATCAGATTGTAGATATTCGGTTAAAACTTTGGAGGTGTATTTTAGGTAAGATGGGTTGCCCGCCCAAAGGCGAGTCACTCGGAGGCCATATGGCCCATTGTGATACCCTTTAGATAGTGTCGGAAGGTAGAGATAGGAATAGAGGTTATAAAAGTACAGATAGATTATGTAAAGAATATGGAAAAGAAAGGAGATTGTAAATGAGCTCTCTCGTCCGCTATCTCTCCCTCAACAAGGTCGTCGAGTTGAACATCTAGTACGCAGCCCAGAGCTTTAAGAACAGCAAGACGAACATATTAATGGGCGTGGATCCATATCCCACTCCAGAATTTTTTTATTATTTGAGAACTGCGTGAATCTCGGCATGAAAAACACTACATTTGCCAGGGATTCTCCGAGATACTTGAATTTCAAGTTGCTCAGAGTAGACCCCTGAATCTGTATCCACTTCCATCTTCGAACCGTCGGTATACACTGAGATCGCAGCCCTGTCTCTAACAGAGTCTGCGGCCCAGCCTTCCCTAGTCGGTATTTGGATCGTAAAAATAACCAAAGTTCATCACCGGTGACATATAATCGGTTTCGCGATCAATTTGTTTCCTGCCCACTGTCCGTAGGATTGTGCTGTATCCCAAGAGCTTTGTTCCAGCTTATATGTCTCTCTTAAATGGAGAGCCACTTTCACTGACTTGAATGAAAATATCAATAGGCATAATGTTCTGCGTTACCTCCAGTCCCGCCTGTGGTGTCGATCTAATGGCTCCGGTGGTGCCTTCACGAGTCTAGAAAGTCTGACTCTCCACACCAGATTACTATATGTCAAAATAGATCTAATTATCGCAGAACACATCCAGTGGTTGATTTGTGGTTTAAGACCATATCTTCTACCAAACGCCCTCCTGCAGGTGTAGAAGGCACATAACGCCTTCTTAGTCCTTTCCTCTAGTTACTCGACCAAGTGAGTTTAGAGTCCAGAATAACACCCAAACACATCGCCTCCATTGATAGTAGCAGATTGTACTCAGGCATCTTTGTTTTTCTAGTAAAGAGAACCAACTCGGTTTTAGAGGGGTTGACCACCAGACCGTTTTTCCATTTCACGAGTTTATCTAATGCCGACTCCATGAGGTCACTGATTGTTGATAGGAATCTACCTCTCATGTGTTGCCCGCTTTATAGAATGATTGGAGGAGATTGATCACATGGTTCCACAAGAGAGGGGAAGGTCATTGTCTTGTAGGAACTTCTAGACCAGGGGCATATTTTCCGCCGCGTATGGATACATTACGTCATTTAGAATTTGCCTGTTTTCAATTTCAGTTAGAGTATCTTTTACTACATGAATTGGACCTATTCCTAGGCCCGAAAAGCGACTCCATAATATTGCTACCGTCAAACCTACCAGTTTTATTTGCTCTTCCATCATGGCCTCTAAAATTAAACTTGGACGCATCTGAAAAGAGAACAGAATTCCAATTCCGTCTTGACGAGTTCATGTGTTGTTTAAAAAAATTTAATTGTATTTTCGATAGAGAGCACACCAAAGAAATACATAATTTTAGCACTAAAGCGAAATTATTAAAAAAAAAAACAAAATTCCAATGAATTGGAAATTTCAGAATCTTGTAAAATTTCCAATGTATTGCCACCCACTGTAAGTCTGAACCTAGAAATGAAATGTTTAAGAGAGTATATTTAAATATTTATACTCAACTTTTAATGACGTTTTTGTTGCCAAAAGAAAGAAGAGAATAGTGCCAATTTTACTGATTTTTTATTTCATCAATCAGAATAGAACGATCCAATAATGTCCTTTCCAAAGTTTATCCTTCAAAATCCTTTAAATTTTCAATAAATTCTTTCGAAAATAATATATATCGTGGACTAATATATCAAATAAAAGTCAACGGAAATTTTAAGTTTTGTTCCAAAAAAGATAATTTCATAAATCGCCCAAAACTCGCTTAACTATTACATTAAAAAAATATATGTATAATCTCATTATGTTACACACGATCGAATGATATAATTCTGAGCCTACAAATTGGAGAAAAACTGCATGTTTAGTTTTTTTATTTGATGTTATTTTTTCCTTTTAAAAGGTCTTCAAAGTTTCAAAAGATATTTTTTTCCGAAAAAATATTTCAATAGTTATAGTCATCTTTTAATGCATTTATTGCTGTCAAATGAAACAGGAGAATGGTGGCAATTTTACGGATTTTTTTATTTCTTCATATCAGAACAAAGCAATGTCAAGAATGTCCTTTCAAAACTTTATCCTTCAATATCCTTTGAAATTTTCAATAAAGTCTTTTGAAACTAATATATATTGAGCATATTCTAGCTATATTAGTTAAAAGTCGATGTAAATATGAAGTTTTGTTCCACTAAAGAAAATTTTATAAATCGTCTATAAAAAAGCTGATTTTTCTTACAATATTTTAATGAAACTAACAGATTCCACCCTCGAAATTCGAGCGCAAATTCTAGGAATTTTTTTTTTTTCATTAAATAAAGACCCTAAAGGTATGCTAATTAATTATAGCCAATTCACAAATCAACACAAAAAAACAAACTTTTAACATTTTTATTACAAACACATTAACAAATTAAATAAACTCACTGGCACTGTATAATTTTATGTATGTGTTAGTAGCAACTTTAAATGCAATTTACTCAAAATAAAGGAAAAAATTTTAAAATCTGTAAATCTGCAAAACGGTAAAAAAAGAAATGCCTTTCAAATAATATACGTTTGTTCAAAATCAGGATAAAACGGTAGAACAAAACATCATTCAAAAGAAATCGCCTAGCCTATTAATATTATAGATGTCACTCACCCACTCCGATTTGTATGAAACTTTGCACATTTGAAGTTGGATTATTTAGATGATGAAGATGAAATTGAGTACAACCAGTGGATGCGCACAGATCATCCGGATATGGTAAAGAACATATTCAATTCATAAATGACAATTCATAAGAATGACAAAATGCTACAACATTTTCCTTTGCAGACAACCAAACAAAAAACTGCTGAACTGATTGTTATGAAATTTTAAACATAGATTCTTTATCATACCTGAACTGACATAGGCTATGTTTTCTATATCCCTACGCTGAAATGCATACATCGTACCGTTTGAGCAATTGGCACTAAATTTTACACAGTTTTATTGAAAATGGCATTATTTAAAAATTGACTCGCGAAAATACCAATTGCTGTTTTATATTAATAAAATGCTCATAATCTTCGGTTTTCTTTGGAAACTTTTCCAAAAATTAAAAATTAGAAATTAAAAATAAAAAATTAATAATTAAAAATTAGGAACTAAAAATTAAAAACTAAAAATTAAAAATTGAAAATTAAAACTAAAAAATTAAAAATAAAAAATAAAAAATTAAAATTAAAAATTAAAAACTAAAAATTAAAAATTAAAAATAAAAAAATAAAAATTAAAAATTAAAAATTAAAAATTAAAAATTAAAAATGAATAATTAAAAATTAAAAATTAAAAATTAAAAATTAAAAATTAAAAATTAAAAATTAAAAATTAAAAATTAAAAATTAAAAATTAAAAATTAAAAATTAAAAATTAAAAATTAAAAATTAAAAATTAAAAATTAAAAATTAAAAATTAAAAATTAAAAATTAAAAATTAAAAATTAAAAATTAAAAATTAAAAATTAAAAATTAAAAATTAAAAATTAAAAATTAAAAATTAAAAATTAAAAATTAAAAATTAAAAATTAAAAATTAAAAATTAAAAATTAAGAATTAAAAATTAAAAATTAGAAATTAAAAATTAAAAATTAAAAATTAAAAATTAAAAATTAAAAATTAAAAATTAAACATTAAACATTAAAAATTAAAAATTAAAAATTAAAAATTAAAAATTAAAAATTAAAAATTAAAGATTAAAAATTAAAAATTAAAAATTAAAAATTAAAAATTAAAAATTAAAAATTAAAAATTAAAAATTAAAAATTAAAAATTAAAAATTAAAAATTAAAAATTAAAAATTAAAAATTAAAAATTAAAAAATAAAAATTAAAAATTAAAAATTAAAAATTAAAAATTAAAAATTAAAAATTAAAAATTAAAAATTAAAAATTAAAAATTAAAAATTAAAAATTAAAAATTAAAAATTAAAAATTAAAAATTCAATATTAGAAATTAGAAATTAAAAATTAAAAATTAAAAATTAAAAATTAAAAATTAAAAATTAATAATTAAAAATTTAAAATTAAAAATTAAAAATTAAAAATTAAAAATTAAAAATTAAAAATTAAAAATTAAAAATTAAAAATTAAAAATTAAAAATTAAAAATTAAAAAATAAAAATTAAAAATTATAAATTAAAAATTAAAAATTAAAAATTAAAAATTAAAAATTAAAAATTAAAAATTAAAAATTAAAAATTGAAAATTAAAAATTAAAAATTAAAAATTAAAAATTAAAAATTAAAAATTAAAAATTAAAAATTAAAAATTAAAAATTAAAAATTAAAAATTAAAAATTAAAAATTAAAAATTAAAAATTAAAAATTAAAAATTAAAAATTAAAAATTAAAAATTAAAAATTAAAAATTAAAAATTAAAAATTAAAAATTAAAAATTAAAAATTAAAAATTAAAAATTAAAAATTAAAAATTAAAAATTAAAAATTAAAAATTAAAAATTAAAAATTAAAAATTAAAAATTAAAAATTAAAAATTAAAAATTAAAAATTAAAAATTAAAAATTAAAAATTAAAAATTAAAAATTAAAAATTAAAAATTAAAAATTAAAAATTAAAAATTAAAAATTAAAAATTAAAAATTAAAAATTAAAAATTAAAAATTAAAAATTAAAAATTAAAAATTAAAAATTAAAAATTAAAAAATAAAAATTTAAAATTAAAAATTAAAAATTAAAAATTAAAAATTAAAAATTAAAAATTAAAAATTAAAAATTAAAAATTAAAAATTAAAAATTAAAAATTAAAAATAAAAATTAAAAATTAAAAATTAAAAATTAAAAATTAAAAATTAAAAATTAAAAATTAAAAATAAAAAATTGAAAATTAAAAATTAAAATTTAAAAATTAAAAATTGAAAATTAAAAATTAAAAATTAAAAATTAAAAATTAAAAATTAAAAATTAAAAATTAAAAATTAAAAATTAAAAATTAAAAATTAAAAATTATAAATTATAAATTAAAAATTAAAAATTAAAAATTAAAAATTAAAAATTAAAAATTAAAAATTAAAAATTAAAAATTAAAAATGAAAAATTAAAAATTAAAAATTAAAAATTAAAAATTAAAAATTAAAAATTAAAAATTAAAAATTAAAAATTAAAAATTAAAAATTAAAAATTTAAAATGAATATTTAAAAATTAAAAATTAAAAATTAAAAATTAAAAATTAAAAATTAAAAATTAAAAATTAAAAATTAAAAATTAAAAATTAAAAATTAAAAATTAAAAATTAAAAATTAAAAATTAAAAATTAAAAATTAAATATTAAAAATTAAAAATTAAAAATTAAAAATTAAAAATTAAAAATTAAAAATTAAAAATTAAAAATTAAAAATTAAAAATTAAAAATTAAAAATTAAAAATTAAAAATTAAAAATTAAAAATTAAAAATTAAAAATTAAAAATTAAAAATTAAAAATTAAAAATTAAAAATTAAAAATTAAAAATTAAAAATTAAAAATTAAAAATTAAAAATTAAAAATTAAAAATTAAAAATTAAAAATTAAAAATTAAAAATTAAAAATTAAAAATTAAAAATTAAATATTCAAAATTAAACATTAAAAATTAAAAATTAAAAATTAAACATTAAAAATTAAAAATTAAAAATTTAAAATTAAAAATTAAAAATTAAAAATTAAAAATTAGAAATTAAAAATTAAAAATTAAAAATTAAAAATTAAAAATTAAAAATTAAAAATTAAAAATTAAAAATTAAAAATTAAAAATTAAAAATTAAAAATTAAAAATTAAAAATTAAAAATTAAAAATTAAAAATTAAAATTAAAATTAAAATTAAAAATTAAAAATTAAAAATTAAAAATTAAAAATTAAAAATTAAAAATTAAAAATTAAAAATTAAAAATAAAATTAAAAATTAAAAATAAAAAATTAAAAATTAAAAATTAAAAATTAAAGATTAAAAATTAAAAATTAAAAATTAAAAACTAAAAACTAAAAACTAAAAATTAAAAATTAAAAATTAAAAATTAAAAATTAAAAATTAAAAATTAAAAATTAAAAATTAAAAATTAAAAATTAAAAATTAAAAATTAAAATTTAAAAATTAAAAATTAAAAATTAAAAATTAAAAATTAAAAATTAAAAATTAAAAATTAAAAATTAAAAATTAAAAATTAAAAATTAAAAATTAAAAATTAAAAATTAAAAATTAAAAATTAAAAATTAAAAATTAAAAATTAAAAATTAAAAATTAAAAATTAAAAATTAAAAATTAAAAATTAAAAATTAAAAATTAAAAATTAAAAATTAAAAATTAAAAATTAAAAATTAAAAATTAAAAATTAAAAATTAAAAATTAAAAATTAAAAATTAAAAATTAAAAATTAAAAATTAAAAATTAAAAATTAAAAATTAAAAATTAAAAATTAAAAATTAAAAATTAAAAATTAAAAATTAAAAATTAAAAATTAAAAATTAAAAATTAAAAATTAAAAATTAAAAATTAAAAATTAAAAATTAAAAATTAAAAATTAAAAATTAAAAATTAAAAATTAAAAATTAAAAATTAAAAATTAAAAATTAAAAACTAAAAAATTAAAATTAAAAATTAAAAATTAAAAATTAAAAATCAAAAATTAAAAATTAAAAACTAAAAATTAAAATTTAAAAATTAAAAATTAAAAATTAAAAATTAAAAATTAAAAATTAAAAATTAAAAATTAAAAATTAAAAATTCAAAATTAAAAATTAAAAATTAAAAATTAAAAATTAAAAATTAAAAATTAAAAATTAAAAATTAAAAATTAAAAATTAAAAATTAAAAATTAAAAATTAAAAATTAAAAATTAAAAATTAAAAATTAAAAATTAAAAATTAAAAATTAAAAATTAAAAATTAAAAATTAAAAATTAAAAATTAAAAATTAAAAATTAAAAATTAAAAATTAAAAATTAAAAATTAAAAACTAAAAAATTAAAATTAAAAATTAAAAATTAAAAATTAAAAATCAAAAATTAAAAATTAAAAACTAAAAATTAAAATTTTAAAATTAAAAATTAAAAATTAAAAATTAAAAATTAAAAATTAAAAATTCAAAATTAAAAATTAAAAATTAAAAATTAAAAATTAAAAATTAAAAATTAAAAATTAAAAATTAAAAATTAAAAATTAAAAATTAAAAATTAAAAATTAATAATTAAAAATTAAAAATTTAAAATTGGACATTAAAAATTAAAAATTAAGCATTGAAAATTAAAAATTAAAATTTAAAAATTAAAAATTAAAAATTGAAAATTAAAAATTAAAAATTCAAAATTAAAAATTAAAAATTAAAAATTAAAAATTAAAAATTTAAAATTAAAAATTAAAAATTAAAAATTAAAAATTAAAAATTAAAAATTAAAAATTAAAAATTAAAAATTAAAAATTAAAAATTAAAAATTAAAAATTAAAAATTAAAAATTAAAAATTAAAAATTAAAATTTAAAAACTAAAAATTAAAAATTTAAAATTAAAAATTAAAAATGAAAATTAAAAATTAAATTAAAATTAAAATTAAAATTAAAATTAAAATTAAAAATTAAAAATTAAAAATTAAAAATTAATAATTAAAAATTAAAAATTAAAAATTAAAAATTAAAAATTAAAAATTAAAAATTAAAAATTAAAAATTAAAAATTAAAAATTAAAAATTAAAAACTAAAAAATTAAAATTAAAAATTAAAAATTAAAAATTAAAAATCAAAAATTAAAAATTAAAAATTAAAAATTAAAAATTAAAAATTAAAAATTAAAAATTAAAAATTAAAATTAAAATTAAAATTAAAATTAAAATTAAAAATTAAAAATTAAAAATTAAAAATTAAAAATTAAAAATTAAAAATTAAAAATTAAAAATTAAAAATTAAAAATTAAAAATTAAAAATTAAAAATTAAAAATTAAAAATTAAAAATTAAAAATTAAAAATTAAAAATAAAAAATTAAAAATTAAAAATTAAAAATTAAAAATTAAAGATTAAAAATTAAAAATTAAAAATTAAAAACTAAAAACTAAAAACTAAAAATTAAAAATTAAAAATTAAAAATTAAAAATTAAAATTTAAAAATTAAAAATTAAAAATTAAAAATTAAAATTTAAAAATTAAAAATTAAAAATTAAAAATTAAAAATTAAAAATTAAAAATTAAAAATTAAAAATTAAAAATTAAAAATTAAAAATTAAAAATTAAAAATTAAAAATTAAAAATTAAAAATTAAAAATTAAAAATTAAAAATTAAAAATTAAAAATTAAAAATTAAAAATTAAAAATTAAAAATTAAAAATTAAAAATTAAAAATTAAAAATTAAAAATTAAAAATTAAAAATTAAAAATTAAAAATTAAAAATTAAAAATTAAAAATTAAAAATTAAAAATTAAAAATTAAAAATTAAAAATTAAAAATTAAAAATTAAAAATTAAAAATTAAAAATTAAAAATTAAAAATTAAAAATTAAAAATTAAAAATTAAAAATTAAAAATTAAAAATTAAAAATTAAAAATTAAAAATTAAAAATTAAAAATTAAAAATTAAAAATTAAAAATTAAAAATTAAAAATTAAAAATTAAAAATTAAAAATTAAAAATTAAAAATTAAAAATTAAAAATTAAAAATTAAAAATTAAAAATTAAAAATTAAAAATTAAAAATTAAAAATTAAAAATTAAAAATTAAAAACTAAAAAATTAAAATTAAAAATTAAAAATTAAAAATCAAAAATTAAAAATTAAAAACTAAAAATTAAAATTTAAAAATTAAAAATTAAAAATTAAAAATTAAAAATTAAAAATTCAAAATTAAAAATTAAAAATTAAAAATTAAAAATTAAAAATTAAAAATTAAAAATTAAAAATTAAAAATTAAAAATTAAAAATTAAAAATTAAAAATTAAAAATTAAAAATTAATAATTAAAAATTAAAAATTTAAAATTGGACATTAAAAATTAAAAATTAAGCATTGAAAATTAAAAATTAAAATTTAAAAATTAAAAATTAAAAATTGAAAATTAAAAATTAAAAATTCAAAATTAAAAATTAAAAATTAAAAATTAAAAATTAAAAATTAAAAATTAAAAATTAAAAATTAAAAATTAAAAATTAAAAATTAAAAATTAAAAACTAAAAATTAAAAATTAAAAATTAAAAATTAAAAATTAAAAATTAAAAATTAAAAATTAAAAATTAAAAATTAAAAATTAAAAATTAAAAATTAAAATTTAAAAACTAAAAATTAAAAATTTAAAATTAAAAATTAAAAATTAAAATTAAAAATTAAATTAAAATTAAAATTAAAATTAAAAATTAAAAATTAAAAATTAAAAATTAAAAATTAATAATTAAAAATTAAAAATTAAAAATTAAAAATTGAAAATTAAAAATTAAAAATTAAAAATTAAAAATTAAAAATTAAATATTAAAAATTAAAAATTAAAAACTAAAAATTAAAAATTAAAAATTAAAAATTAAAAATTAAAAATTAAAAATTAAAAATTAAAAATTAAAAATTAAAAATTAAAAATTAAAAATTAAAAATTAAAAATTAAAAATTAAAAATTAAAAATTAAAAATTAAAAATTAAAAATTAAAAATTAAAAATTAAAAATTAAAAATTAAAAATTAAAAATTAAAAATTAAAAATTAAAAATTAAAAATTAAAAATTAAAAATTAAAAATTAAAAATTAAAAATTAAAAATTAAAAATTAAAAATTAAAAATTAAAAATTAAAAATTAAAAATTAAAAATTAAAAATTAAAAATTAAAAATTAAAAATAAAAAATTAAAAATTAAAAATTTAAAATTAAAAATTAAAAATTAAAAATTAAAAATTAAAAATTAAAAATTAAAAATTAAAAATTAAAAATTAAAAATTAAAAATAAAAATTAAAAATTTAAAATTAAAAATTAAAAATTAAAAATTAAACATTAAAAATTAAAAATTAAAAATTAAAAATTAAAAATTAAAAATTAAAAATTAAAATTTAAAAATTAAAAATTAAAAATTAAAAATTAAAAATTAAAAATTGAAAATTAAAAATTAAAAATTAAAAATTAAAAATTAAAAATTAAAATTTAAAAATTAAAAATTAGAAATTAAAAATTAAAAATTAAAAATTAAAAATTAAAAATAAAAAATTGAAAATTAAAAATTAAAATTTAAAAATTAAAAATTAAAAATTAAAAATTGAAAATTAAAAATTAAAAATTAAAAATTAAAAATTAAAAATTAAAAATTAAAAATTAAAAATTAAAAATTAAAAATTCAAAACTAAAAATTAAAAATTAAAAATTAAAAATTAAAAATTAAAAATTAAAAATTAAAAATTAAAATTTAAAATTTAAAAATTAAAAATTAAAAATTAAAAATTAAAAATTAAAAATTAAAAATTAAAAATTAAAAA
>OY821520.1:200614727-200619684 GCA_963682025.1 Cordilura impudica | reverse complement strand
TTAAAAATTAAAAATTAAAAATTAAAAATTAAAAATCTAAACAATTAAAAATTAAAAATTAAAAATTAAAAAAATTAAAAATTAAAAATTAAAATTAAACATTAAAAATTAAAAATTAAGCATTGAAAATTAAAATTAAAATTAAAATTAAAAATTAAAAATTAAAAATTAAAAATTAAATTAAAAATTAAAAATTAAAAATTAAAAATTAAAAATTAAAAATTAAAAATTAAAAATTAAAAATTAAAATTAAAAATTAAAAATTAAAAATTAAAAATTAAAAATTAAAAATTAAAATTAAAAATTAAAAATTAAAAATTAAAAATTAAAATTAAAAATTAAAAATTAAAAATTAAAAATTAAAAATTAAAAATTAAAAATTAAAAATTAAAAATTAAAAATTAAAAATTAAAAATTAAAAATTAAAATTAAAAATTAAAAATTAAAAATTAAAAATTAAAATTAAAAATTAAAAATTAAAAATTAAAAATTAAAAATTAAAAATTAAAAATTAAAATTAAAAATTAAAAATTAAAAATTAAAATTAAAAATTAAAAATTAAAATTAAAATTAAAAATTAAAAATTAAAAATTAAAAATAAAAATTAAAAATTAAAAATTAAAAATTAAAAATTAAAAATAAAAAATTAAAAATTAAAAATTAAAAATTAAAAATTAAAAATTAAAAATTAAAAATTAAAAATTAAAAATTAAAAATTAAAAAATTAAAAATTAAAAATTAAAAATTAAAAATTAAAATTAAAAATTAAAAATTAAAAATTAAAAATTAAAAATTAAAAATTAAAAATTAAAAATTAAAATTAAAAATTAAAAATTAAAATTAAAAATTAAAATTAAAAATTAAAAATTAAAATTAAAAATTAAAAATTAAAAATTAAAAATAAAAATTAAAAAATTAAAAATTAAAAATTAAAAATTAAAAATTAAAAATTAAAAATTAAAAATTAAAAATTAAAATTAAAAATTAAAAATTAAAAATTAAAAATTAAAAATTAAAAATTAAAAATTAAAAATTAAAAATTAAAATTAAAAATTAAAAATTAAAATTAAAAATTAAAAATTAAAATTAAAAATTAAAAATTAAAAATTAAAAATTAAAAATTAAAAATTAAAAATTAAAAATTAAAAATTAAAAATTAAAAATTAAAAATTAAAAATTAAAATTAAAAATTAAAAATTAAAAATTAAAAATTAAAAATTAAAAATTAAAAATTAAAAATTAAAATTAAAAATTAAAAATTAAAAATTAAAAATTAAAAATTAAAAATTAAAAATTAAAAATTAAAAATTAAAAATTAAAAAATCAAAAATTAAAAATTAAAAATTAAAACATTAAAAATTAAAATTAAAAATTTAAAAATTAAATTAAAAATTAAAATTAAAAATTAAAATAAAAAATTGAAATTAAAAATTAAAATTTAAAAATTGAAAATTAAAAAATTAAAAATTAAAAATTAAAAATTAAAAATTAAAAATTCAAAATTAAAAAAAATTAAAAATTAAAAATTAAAAATTAAAAATTAAAATTAAAAATTAAAAATTAAAAAATAAAAATTAAAAATTAAAAATTAAAAATTAAAAATTAAAAATTAAAAATTAAAAATTAAAAATTAAAAATTAAAAATTAAAAATAAAAATTAAAAATTAAAAATTAAAAATTAAAAATTAAAAATTAAAAAATTAAAAATTAAAATTAAAAATTAAACATTAAAAATTAAAAATTAAGCATTGAAAATTAAAAATTAAAATTAAAATTTAAAAATTAAAAATTAAAAATTAAAAATTAAAAATTAAAAATTAAAAAATTAAAAATTAAAAATTAAAAAATTAAAAAATTAAAATTAAAAATTAAAAATTAAAAATTAAAAATTAAAAAATAAAAATTAAACAATTAAAAATTAAAAATTAAAAATTAAAAATTAAAAATTAAAAATTAAAAATTAAAAATTAAAAATTAAAAATTAAAAATTAAAAATTAAAAATTAAAAATTAAAAATTAAAAATTAAAAATTAAAATTAAAAATTAAAAATTAAAAATTAAAAATTAAAAATTAAAAATTAAAAATTAAAAATTAAAAATTAAAAATTAAAAATTGAAAAATTAAAAATTAAAAATTAAAAATTAAAAATTAAAAATTAAAAATTAAAAATTAAAAATTAAAAATTAAAAATTAAAAATTAAAAATTAAAAATTAAAAATTAAAAATTAAAAATTAAAAATTAAAAATTAAAAATTAAAAATTAAAAATTAAAAATTTAAAAATTAAAAATTAAAAAATTAAAAATTAAAAAATTAAAAATTAAAAATTAAAAATTAAAAATTAAAAATTAAAAATTAAAAATTAAAAATTAAAAATTAAAATTAAAAATTAAAAATTAAAAATTAAAAATTAAAAATTAAAAATTAAAAATTAAAAATTAAAAATTAAAAATTAAAAATTAAAAATTAAAAATTAAAAATTAAAAATTAAAAATTAAAAATTAAAAATTAAAATTAAAAATTAAAAATTAAAATTAAAAATTAAAAATTAAAAATTAAAAATTAAAAATTAAAAATTAAAAATTAATAATTAAAAATTAAAAATTAAAATTAAAAATTAAAAATTAAAAATTAAAAATTAAAATTTAAAAATTAAAATTAAAAAATAAAAATTAAAAATTAAAAATTAAAAATTAAAAATTAAAAATTAAAAATTAAAAATTAAAAAATTAAAAATTAAAAATTAAAAATTAAAAATTAAAAATTAAAAATTAAAAATTAAAAATTAAAAATTAAAAATTAAAAATTAAAAATTTAAAATTTAAAATTAAAAATTAAAAATTAAAAATTAAAAATTAAAAATTAAAAATTAAAAATTAAAAATTAAAAATTAAAAATTAAAAATAAAAATTAAAAATTTAAAATTAAAAATCAAAAATTAAAAATTAAAAATTAAACATTAAAAATTAAAAATTAAAAATTAAAAATTAAAAATAAAAAATTGAAAATTAAAAATTAAATTTAAAAATTGAAAATTAAAAATTAAAAATTAAAAAATAAAATTAAAAATTAAAAATTCAAAATTAAAAATATTAAAAATTAAAAATTAAAAATTAAAAATTAAAAATTAAAAATTAAAAACTAAAAATTAAAAATTAAAATTAAAAATTAAAAATTAAAAATTAAAAATTAAAAATTAAAAATTAAAAATTAAAAATTAAAAATTAAAAATTAAAAATTAAAAATTAAAAATTAAATATTAAGCATTGAAAATTAAAAATTAAAAATTAAAATTTAAAAATTAAAAATTAAAAATTAAAAATTAAAAATTAAAAATTGAAAATTAAAAATTAAAATTAAAAATTAAAAATTAAAAATTAAAAATTAAAAATTAAAAATTAAAAATTAAAAATTAAAAATTAAAAATTAAAAATTAAAAATTAAAAATTAAAAAATTAAAAATTAAAAATTAAAAATTAAAAATTAAAAATTAAAAATTAAAAATTAAAAATTAAAATTAAAAATTAAAAATTAAAAATTAAAAATTAAAAATTAAAAATTAAAAATTAAAAATTAAAAATTAAAAATTAAAAATTAAAAATTAAAAATTAAAAATTAAAAATTAAAAATTAAAAATTAAAAATTAAAAATTAAATTAAAAATTAAAAATTAAAATTAAAATTAAAAATTAAAAATTTAAAATTTAAAATTAGACATTAAAAATTAAAAATTAAGCATTGAAAATTAAAAATTAAAAATTAAAAATTTAAAATTAAAAATTAAAAATTAAAATTAAAAATTAAAATTAAAATAATTAAAAATTAAAAATCAAAAAATTAAAAAATTAAAAATTAAAAATTAAAAATTAGAAATTAAAAATTAAAAATTAAAAATTAAAATTAAAAATTAAAAATTAAAAAATTAAAAATTAAAAAATTAAAAATTAAAAATTAAAAATTAAAAATTAAAAATTAAAAATTAAAAATTAAAAATTAAAAATTAAAAACTAAAAATTAAAAATTAAAAATTAAAAATTAAAAATTAAAAATTAAAAATTGAAAATTGAAAATTAAAAATTAAAAATTAAAATAAATATTAAAAATTAAAAATTAAAAACTAAAAATTAAAAATTAAAAATTAAAAATTAAAAATTAAAAATTAAAAATTAAAAATTAAAAATTAAAAATTAAAAATTAAAAATTAAAAATTAAAAATTAAAAATTAAAAATTAAAAATTAAAAATTAAAAATTAAAAATTAAAAATTAAAAATTAAAAATTAAAAATTAAAAATTTAAAATTAAAAATTTAAAATTAAAATTAAAAATTAAAAATTAAAAATTAAAAATTAAAAATTAAAAATTAAAAATTAAAAATTAAAAATTAAAATTAAAAATTAAAAATTAAAAATAAAAATTAAAAATTTAAAATTAAAAATTTAAAAATTAAAAATTAAACATTAAAAATTGAAAATTAAAAATTAAAAATTAAAAATTAAAATTTAAAAATTAAAAATTGAAAATTAAAAATTAAAAATTAAAAATTAAAATTTAAAATTAAAAATTAAAAATTAGAAATTAAAAATTAAAAATTAAAAATTAAAAATAAAAAATTGAAAATTAAAAATTAAAATTTAAAAATTAAAAATTAAAAATTGAAAATTAAAAATTAAAAATTAAAAATTAAAAATTAAAAATTCAAAATTAAAAATTAAAAATTAAAAATTAAAAAATTAAAAATTAAAAATGAAAAATTAAAAATTAAAAATTAAAAATTAAAAATTAAAAATTAAAAATTAAAAATTAAAAATTAAAAATTAAAAATTAAAAATTAAAAATTAAAAATTAAAAATTAAAAATTAAAAAATTAAAAATTTAAAAATTAAAAATTAAAAATTAAAAACTAAAAATAAAAATTAAAAAATAAAAAATAAAAATTAAAAATTAAAATTAAAAATTA